>QHHG01000160.1:0-46346 GCA_004367055.1 Fusarium sp. NRRL 66335
GTATAATAAGCTAAAATAATAAAATAATAATAAAATAGAAAAGAAAAGTAGTAAATAGAGAGAGGGAATTATAAAGAGTATATATAGATTAATAGTTATTACTAGGCTAACTTAGTATAATTTAAAAAGTAATAAAAGTATAAATAACTTTAGGTTAGTAACTTAACTTATATAATAACTAATAATTAAAATAGAACCTTAAATTAGTTCTTTTATATTATCTCTATCTTATATCCTACTATTATTATAATTATACTCTCTCTTACTTAAACTCTACTAGTAAGAGTATAGCTATACAGTTAGTAATTATATACTAGCTACCCCCTAAGAATATACTCTTACTAAGCTATAATATATACTTATAGTATATTTTAAAGAACTTATTAAAATACTTTAAGAACTATTAAGTATAACTTAGCTGAAGAGCCTTGCACATCGCTGATTGGGACGGTGATGGCAAGGACGACATCATTGGTGTTACCAATCTTAAGACTGGTTCTCTCAAAGTATGGTTCAGTCGATACTCTAACGGGAAGCATAACTGGCAGGAACAGACTATTGCCGATCCTGGCAGAGAATGGTGTACTCAGGGCGTGGGACGACTTCCCTTTGACAACGCCCATCACTTTGCCGATCTCACAGGTTCCGGAAGGACGGATTACATCTGCATGGCGCCTTCGGGTCAGGCTTGGGCTTGGCTTCGGGGCAAGGATGGTGTGGCTAAGCCTTCGGGACAGATCAAGTATCACGAAGAGTTGGACCGAGCCAACTTCCAATTCGCCGACATCAATGGTGACGGAAAGGCCGACTTGATTCACAAGGACAAGTTCACCGGCGACACTCGTGTCTGGTACTTCAAGGCGGTCGTTTCTGAGGCAGAGAGACCCGGAAATTCTGGCAGCATCATTAAGTGGGATCGACCCCAGAAGTTGTTCCGCGGATCGGTACGAGGACCAGACACACACTATCCTCGCTTGAACAACCAAGGTCGCGCCGACATGGTCTATGCAAAGGCCACGAATGCACATGTAAGTCATCAGGAACTTGCCACTTTCATTCCCATGCTAAATGTACGATGCAGGCCTCCATCTCCTTCAACACGTGCCCTGCAGGAGGAGACGACGACAAGACCGACACCGACCTACCCACCTTCAATCCTCCCGATCTCAGCCCAGACCCAGAGGACGACTGGTTCTGCAATAAGGGCAACGGAGCCAAGTGGACAGCCGCTCTCTGGCGCCAGCACGGCGTTGGAACCTGGTTGAGGCAGAGAACTGATCTGTACAGCTCAGCCGAGAACAGTTGGCCTAATGATGAAGGTGCTCAGGGTGTTCCACGTATCATCGCCGAGTACGATGTTTACCACCGTGATCAGACATTTAACTGGCATACATCCTGTCGCAAGTAAGTCATGAGTTGAGCATGCACTAGTGATACATACTAACAATGCCCACAGCATTGATGATACCTGTGATTTGACGAATCCCCCTGAGACAGCTGCAGACTGCTCGAAGCATCAAGAACGAGGTTTCGCCATTTGGGCCATGAGCAACTTTGCCATGTTTCAGCAAAAGTGGTATTCAGCCGTGGAAAAAGGGTAAGCAAGCATACTATCCATCATTTCATCTTCCACTGTGACTAACGAGACTATTCTAGTGTCAACGACGCCAAGGGTGATGCTGCCTCTATCGCCAACACGTTTTTGCCTGTCTCGGCCAAGGATGCCACTGCTAACCCGGCTGCCTGGCTTACCATCGTAGCTGGCATGTTCACCACCATTGGCAGCATAACTCCAGGGGTCATCGACAACGGAGCCAACCTTGCTGGAGGTATCTTTACCGTCGCCGCCGGTGCTACATCATTTGCAGCAGGCACACCTGAGCCAGACCTCGAATTTGTCACCTTTGCCGATTTGAGCACTGCACTCGGCGACATGCTCACTTGGGCAAGAGGCGCCATGAGTACCCAGTTCGATCGCTACTTCGTCGAGACACCCCCCAACAACAACCGAGAGCGCGGTTCCGAGCTGGCTCGCATGCTCGAGTCTGGAATCTGGGCAAACCAGGACATTGCGCAAGCTGGTACCTCGGCAATCTGGAAGACCGACAATGTCAAGTCCATGGTTCAAGCTGCCATGATCAGCGAGGTTTGGAATTCTGGAGAAGTGGCCATCTTCAAATGGTCCAAGGATCACGCACTGGCCAAAGATTGGGGCTTCAACCCTTGCTTTGGCGGTATGAAGTATGAATTGGATGATCATATTGCTTGTATCAACGGCCAGAACTACCTTATTGTAAGTTTCACAACAAGGCATACCGGATACGTACGTTACTGACCACTTAAAACAGGCAAAGCAGATCACCAAGGACAAACAGGGTGATGCAAATAATTGGCCCAAGATCGGATCAGATGAAAAGTCCCTCAGCACGTACGGCCTCACACATTCCATCGTCATCAACGCTGCCGAAAGGACACAGGAGAGAGCCCAACGCTTCGTTCCCCGCGGCCTCGATAATCTCGGAGAACTCTTCACAGCAGGTGCCAAGGAGCCTGAGAAGGATCGTCAAGCTTACATGACCTACTTCAACGTTGCTGGTAAGACCATACCCTTGCGCCGAGTTGTTCTACCATTTACTGACCAAACATACAGTATGCGATCTCAACTCCCTTAGCAGCTTTGACCTGTACCAGGACTATTCGACTGAGGCAGGCGATCTCTGTGCCAAGGCCGACCCTGTTGGTAGCAAGTGGACGAAGTTCTGTGTCGCCCACATGCTTGCCATGAACTGCCGAAAGCTTCGTTTGCCAGGGGGAGAGTGGCCTTATCAGAATGATATTCGATGATCGAGGACAGTGGGGGTTTAGTGGGGGTTGATAGAAGGGTGTTGTAGTTTGTGTGTGCTGGTTTGAGGAGGATTTCTTTCTGAAGGGTCTTTATATATATTTTCTATGTACTCGAATTTAAACTATTTGCAGCAATCAAGTCTATCACAATTGTTTGGGACCAATGTCAACCATGGAAACTTCATGCAACCTATCAGAATCTCTATAATATCTTCACTGTCTAATCGCAGAAGGAGCTCTTGATCCTCTATGAATCTTCCGTCGGGTGTCTTAAATCGATGCTTCATGCCAACGTTACTTGAGATTGTGTGCGTGTGTTAATCGTTGTGGTGGTGAGGTTAGCGGGAGATAAGCAGAAAATACGGAAAGGGGTATCAGACTAGAGAGAACGCTTGTGATTATGTGTGTGCTAGCTTTTCCCGCCCAACTTGTCACCTCTCCTCCTCTTCTAAGGCAACGTGCTATGTGCAGTGGTTTAACCAGATGCAGAAGTCGGCCAACGGTTTCATGTTGTACAGAAGCGTAGATCAAGCCACTTATGATGTAATACACGTCTGTAAACATGCCATGTAGTAAATACCTAGGAAATCTTGTCTAAAAGCAACATAACTAAGCACGGGAGTTAGGCTCAGTAATAAAAGGTCATGGTGTATAATTACAAATAAAGCACATCTCAATATATTATGTTCCTGAACTAACTAAATATGCCTTACAGGTCCTGTGTAACTATTCTTCCCCATGAACAGCCAGTAGATACCTAACAGCAAAGTAAATCCACCCCAAACTAAGCAAGCATAATTCATGTTCTGAGCATTCACAGGTAAGGAAAAGGGCAAGCAGTAAATGCCGAATGCAACTACCATATATATGCAGGAGATTGCATTAATAACAAAACCAGAAACTTTACCCAGTCGTACAGGGCCAAAGCTGACATTCTTTCGTCCTGTAAGAATGTGAGGTAGGATAGCTGCGATGTATGCAGATGAAGACATAAGAACGTAGGACCCAATGATAGCATTGAAGGCAGTCTTGCTGGCCACATATATGCACCCTACCAAGGTGGAAAGAAGTGCAGACGCGATAGTTGCGTTGATGGGTGCGTCAAACTTGAAGTTGAAGTTTGAAAAGACCGATTGAAACGGCACTGCTCCGTCGCGACTTAATGCCCATAAGGCTCGTCCACTGGTAATGTAAAGACCGACGATACTTAGTCCTATGCATATTTGCATAAGGATTAGGAGGCAAATAGTCCCATCAGCTGATCCAGTAGCTTGAAGGTAAATCTCAGCAAGCGGAAATTGGCTTGCAAAGATCATGTCGTAGTTTTTGATGGCGTACATGAGAGCAATCAGATAGGAAAAGCCAGTGACGAAGCCGGTAATCATCTGAAGGCCGATAGCAATCGGCACGTTTCTCTCCGGGCAGTGTATTTCCTCAGATAGGTGACTGACAGCTGCAGGGCAACCAACACTATAGGCTCCGTTCAGCATACCGCCAAGGAACACAATGATGTTAGGGTATCCGAGGTCCGCTTTCCATTCGAGCCATACAAATGACGAAGTTGCATGGCCACCTCCACCACTCTGAGAAGGTACAACGGCAAGAACCACGATGGTAATGACCAGGCCGATCAAGAGCCAACAGATGCCGAATTGGTTGAGGATGGGCATTGCGCGACCGGCGTAACAGACTGAGAAGCAAGCGAGCCATGTGGTAATAACGTACACCAAAAAGACGTGAGTTTGTTTTACAGTATACTCGGGATGTTTCAAGGCATAGAGCTGGATGGTGCAGCTGCTCCATATAGCGGCCATGCTTGCAGCACCGCAGATCCAAGCCAGGTAGTTCCACCACCCGGCAAAGAAGCCAACAACACGACCTGCTCGCCTGCCGGGGGTAACAGATGCCCAATAGTATACGCCGGCGCTGGACGGCATCGCACTGGAAAGCTCGGCGAGGGAGGCGGCAACGAAAAAGTAGAAAAATGACACGACGATGAACTCATATAGGACGCCTAGAATTCGGTTAGATACCACGAGTCCAGAATGTTGGTAAAGGAAAACGTACCTGGAGCTCCGCCATTGGCAATTGCCACTTGAATTGAACCGCCAGAGGCAGGCCAGACAACTCCGATACTGATACCTAGACCTATGAGCGAGAGGAGGCCATAGTTCACAGGTACCTCCTGGGAAAAGCCCATAGACTCATCGTTGTTTCCACCATCTTCGGTTATGTTGTCTTGGTGGTTCTTTTCGAGAGATTCCTTGTCCACTTCCATTGTAACGATCAATTGGGTCTATTGCTGGTGATTGAAATAAAATTGGAAATGGGAGAGGGACAGTCCTTTTCTATATCGACAGCTGATCAAAGAAAGAGGCTTATCTCAACCGTTATCTCCAGATAGCAAGGAATGGGTACATTGGTCAAGATAAAAGGGCCCACAGTAAACAGAAACATGCCATGGTCTGGCTCTCTAATCTCCATGTTATCATGATGCCAAAGCTCAATCTAGCCAGGAGTTACTAGTATGGGATAGGCTTCATTTGCCACCGATGCATCTACCGATCCAGGTTTCTGAGACTAAGAGCAACCCCAATACGGGGTCAATGCGGGGAAGTTCCCGTGATCTTCCTGTGTTAATACAGCAACCCTAAGGGTATGTTTCAACCGCCATCTCTTTCTCTATTTGGCCACCGGCTTACGAACTTAATTACATTTAGTCTAGGGAAACCTCCACATCCCTCAGCCCCAGAGGTTCGTTCCTCTCTGAGGTGTATGATTAATTTACTTAAGACATCGTGACCAGTGCGCAGCCATACCTGTTCTCTGACCAGCATTTTCACAGCCTCGCTATGTCTTTCCAGGTCTCAACCCCGACATTTCTTAGCCTCGAGGGCCTCCATGTTTTTGTGACAGGCGCCGCTGGGGGAGTCGGTGGGGTTGTCATCAAGGAATTTCTCGGTTAGTCGTGATTGACCATGCGCCAAATTGCCTCGTTCTAGCTAACATTTATGTGGCCAGCCAATGGATGCCGCGTCACTTCTTTTGACAGGAATCCTTTGAGTACTGAGGCCCTGTCATCAATCTCAGATGAACAGAAGACGAGACTTCACCATGTTCAGGGCGATATGAGAGAGGAATCTTCTATCGCGCAGGCCTTCGAACAAGCCGGCAGCAAGTTTGGCCCGGCCCAAATCCTTGTTGCAAATGCTGGTATTACAGATGAGAGTACTCATCCAGAAATCTGGGATCTCGATACCGAGAGATGGGATGCAGTCTATTCTGTCAATGTCCGAGGAACCTTCCTGACCATCAAGCACTTTCTTCGGTCGGTTAAGCAAGCTCAGGATGCATCCGGTCACGAGCTAGAAAATGTCTCTATTATAGTGACTGGCTCTGAAACAGGTGTCTTTGGCCAGGCCGGCCACGCTGAATATGCATCGGGCAAAGCAGGTCTTCAGTATGGACTTGTAAAAACGGTGAAGAACGAGATTGTGAAGCTCAATTCAAAAGCTCGTATCAACGCGGTGGCGCCTGGATGGATCAACACTGCTTTGATCGGAGACCGACTAGACGATCCAAAGGAGAGATGGGCAGAGGCTGAAGCCACAGTCGCTCTCCGTAAAATTGCGGAACCCGAAGATGCGGCTCGGTGTATGGTATTTTTGGCATCTCATCGAGCTGCAGGTCATATCACGGGCCAGTGTATCTCAGTCGATGGCGGCCAGGAGGGTCGTCTACTATGGAGAGAGCCAGAAAGCAAGGATGAACTTGACGTCAAGGCCCCCAGCGTTCCCTCAACGGATAGAGTGGCCTTGTCAAGCGCTTCCAACGCTCCTCAACAGCGCCGCAGGTTGAGGATTTGTCTCTCTGTTGACTTTGATGCCGTCTCAGGGCTGATCGGAACGGGTCATGTGCCAGAAAACAATCTCGCCGATTACTCGGCTGCCCACTTTGGTGGAAACGTCGGCGTCGACCGGTTGTTGAAGGTATTCAGCAAGCATGGCATATCAAAAAATGTTTCTTGGTTTATTCCAGGCCACTCGATGGAAAGCTACCCAAGGCAGACTGAGGCCATTGTCGCGAGTGGCGCAGAGATTGGCCTTCATGGGTACAGCCATGAGAGCGCATACGCCTTGTCTGAGCAACAGGAACGGGACATCCTTGTAAATTGCATTGAACTGGCCACTTCCATTTGCAAGGGTAAGAAACCTGTGGGGTACCGCGCTCCCTTGTACGAGATCAGGGAGTCAACAGTTCGTCTTCTGGAAGAACACAAGTTTCTCTATGACGCCAGTCTCAACTCTCACGACAGCCTGCCCTACTTTCTACCCAAGACATTTTCCGAAGGCAACCCGGTGATTCCCGACTACAAACAACCTGCTAGCACATGGATGAAGCCAATAACATTCACGGAGCAGCCTGAGCCAGGGTCTCGGGAAGCGGAAACATCCCTGGTCGAGATTCCCAGTAGCTGGTACACCGAAGATGCCACCCCTCTGTGCTACTTTCCACACTCTGCAGGAACGCAAGGCTACGTGAGTACTGATGTTGTAGAGAAGATGTGGCTGGATCGTTTTGAATGGCTATGGAAGAATGAAAGCTTTGTAGAAGAGGGTTCTAGCGCGGGATACGGAACTGTATTCCCAATCATCTTGCACCCTGAGTGCGCTGGCCGGGCTCACATCATTGGCATGATTGACAAGTTCATCTCCACACTCAAGGCAAAGGCAAGTAGTGCCGGCGAAGGCGAAATTACCTTTGACTGCATGGCATCTGTGGCAAATGCTTGGAAGGCAAGAACAGGGACAGCTACATCCTAGATTTAGTTTAGTTTCAATTATTTTGTTCTCTGACTATATCGTTAGCCACTTTGTGCCACTTGGCTTGCGTCAATCTCGACAGTCACGATGTTAAGTACCCTTGTCCTCTCGGCGTTAAAGAATGATAGTGGGCAGAGACTACGATAACATCGCCACGCCCTGCCAGATTGGGATACCTGGAGATAAGAGGCAGAACAGATAGGGGGCGGTGGGGTTCAGTACTCAGTGCTCAGGGCTAATAGCCTGTGATCTTAGCAGTAACGATTTGTCAATGTAGACATGCCATCGCGAGATGCTTGTTGAGTACTTCGAAGAGTGTCGATATCAGAAGATGTGTGTCGGTGTTTAAACGTCTTGGCAATTATATCATCAATTCACAAGAGTAGCAACAGGCTAATTGCAAATTTCTTTCTGTGTAAATTTCTCAGTGTAACTACATGTCTGTCTACCAGTCCATCACCACAAGGCATCGCCGTTCTTGTTCCAAAACATCTTCCCACTCTTTCCGCCATTTAATCTCACATTCTGGCCAGTAACCGAAGGCGACCACTTCTCACTCGCGAGCACCAGACACATCTTGGCAATACCATCTATATCTACAGCCTTCTTCTGAGCAACTGTTGACTCAGACTCGACCCACTTGACTGTGCCAGACTCGTCCTCGGCGCATTCCGCATGGAATCGTTTCGTATCAACAGCTCCGGGGGAAATGGAATTGACTCTTGCTGACGGATGGATACGAGCAGCATCTGGTGCTAAGGATAGTATAAGGCCGAACTGAACGGCAGATTTACTTGCTGCATAATCTGGATTGCCGACGACTCCAAAATCTCCGGCTTCTGAACCAATGATGATCAATGAGATATTCTTTTGTCTCCCATCTTGTGGTAGAGTTGTTGATGAAGATGAGTGGTCCACGCCGTTAGTTTGTGTAAGGCTTCTCTTGACCAGTTTCTGCACATGCTGAAGCCATAACTTTGCCGTTATAAAGGTTCCCGTCGTGTTCTATTTAAAGTCAGAAACCTCGCTCCAAAGATCAAGAAAAGTGACAAATTGGACGCACCACATCAAGGGTTCTGCGAAATTGGCTTGTCGGCATATTTATAATAGATGAGTGATGCTCAATGAAGCTGAGATCAACGGCAGCGGCGCAGATACAAAGCGTAGGAATCGTGTCGAACCGTTCTTCAACGCTCTTCCATGCGGCGACCATGCCAGTCTCGTCGGTAGTATCGACCTCAACCCAAAAGAGATTCTGATGCTGCTTGACAAACTTGGCCTTGTCAACATCAAAGCCGCCAACAAGACAGCCAGCATTTAAAAATGCATCGACAATAACTTGGCCTATCTGTCCACCTGCGCCAGTCACCACGACGACATTGTCTTGAAGCCCAAGTCCGAGATCCATGATAGAAGGATTGTTCTGTATTGATGTTGTTTTCTCACACGAAGTTTGAAGGGTGGTGTGGGCAAATATCCAATGTGATCAAGGAGCATTGGGTGGCTGATGCGAGTTTCTTGCCACAGACACGACTGTTGGTGTCGTCACAAGGTATATCACCCCAAGAGGGGAAGACGCTTACCCAGTCAGTCCTTGATTTGCTGCTTCTCGCTTGTGCCTTCTACTGTACCTCCTGAACTCAAACTCTAAATGGGAATGCGAGGCGACTGGTTCGTTCTTCGTTCAGATCACTGTTGGAAACAATCACGGTCCCGAGATATGCCTCAAGCATCCTAAAACTGCTGAATTTGTACTAGTGGAATGGAGCGATGCTCAGAAAATAGGCTGAGCCTGGGGTAACAGTAGCAGCACCAAGCCGTGGGATGATTTACCTGAGAAATTGACCAATACGTTGTGTTCTTCCTGGACCTGTCGGCCTCTATCACAGACTAGCTTAGACTTTCCAAGAGTAGTAAGACTGGGTGGAGTCTTGATACAACACTTTATGGGGTTCACGGGGAAACGAGCCGCTTACCGCTTACGCTAAATGTCAGAGATGGGACCGCCCAGGATAGCTTGATACAGTAATTATCGCGACGATCAATCGATACCAGTTCGTGACGAACAAGGTGACAGCAGAGTTCCAGTTCTCGCTTTCATTTGCGCTGGATATGCTAGAAGGAATCAGTGATAAGATTACGTAGTGAATATTTTGTTCAATTAAAATGATTCCTGAAGCTATCAAGATTACCCCTACGACCCTCACATAAATGGAAGATAAGGTTAAAAACACGATTTCCACTTGGTTGGGAATTAACGGGTCGAGCACCCGGCTATTGACTTCCTGCCCCGACGAAGCTCATGCATTCAAACAAATAAATGGCAGACCAAACAGTGAAGAGAAAAATAGGGTAACCATTTTAATATACATCCCATTAAATTTGAACGTCATTTGCGTGGTATTTTCTATGAATTAAGTTGCCGATGAACGGGTTCAGTTGTATAGGGTGGCTTGTCCACAGACTTTTAGCACGAGGGCCTCCTTCACGGTAGCTTCGGATCCACATTGATGAGTATGTGCGGTATGTACCATGCGGTGTTTTCTTGACCAGGCATTTTCTTTCTTTGAACTGCTAAAAAAAATTCAAGACGTCGCCCCTAACCTTGAAAAGAAATCCCGGATAAAGCCATAAGCTAACCGTGATGTTTTCCCTCTCTTGCATCTCCATGATGGAGATGAGCTTTTAATTACAGCTCGTCTTTACTGGACTGGCTTATTTTGCCCTGATCCTGCAACCCTCTTTTGACCATGGATGTTAATATCTCGTAAACAACCTGCGCAGCAGCAAAAGTTGTTTCTTCACCTGCGCCTTGGTAAACAGGCGAAACTTCCACCACATCCGCACCAACAAGGTTGAGTCCCTCGATTCCTCTAAGGATATTGATGAACTCTCGGGTAGACCAGCCGCCAGGCTCGGGCGTACCTGTTCCTGGCGCAAAGGCTGGGTCAAGCACGTCAATATCCACCGACAAGTACACCAGGTTTTCGGTGCCTAGAATCTTCATTATGCCGTCGATGATACCTTGTGTGCCGATCTTGTCAATATCATCAGCCGAGAAACGAATCCAGTTTTGCGCAGTATCATCTTCGTTGTCTTGAATGCCCGAGAGACGTGTTCTTAAGCCTGCATGAACTGAAGGGTGAGATGATGAGTTGGAGAGTAGTCCTTCCTGGTTGGCCAACCAGAACATGGACCCGTGGTTGAAAGGCGTTGCGCCCCAGTAAGAGGGGTATGCGTTGGGGTTCCAAGTGTCAAGATGGGCTGTTCCGTATACGTCTCAGCGAGAAGGGAATAAGAATGTTTGGGTAGGTTAACATACCATCGAAATGAAGGACTTGGATTTCACGATCTCCGTAGACCTTCTTCAATGCTCGAAGAGCGGGCAAGGTCAAGCTGTGGTCGCCACCTAGTGTAAAAAGCTTGGGCTTGGAGGACAAGGATGATACAGTTTTACGCATTCCCAACTGCTCAAGGGCCTGTGTCATCTGGTTCTGGGCAATGGTGTTGTCGATAGGTGTAATAGGAATATCTCCACAATCTACAATCTTGGCCCAGTTTTGATAAGGGTTGAGGTTTGCTCGAGGATTGAAGCCGCGAAGGGAGTGCTGTCGACCCGAGGCGTGACGAATAGCTCGTGGGCCAAATCGTGCGCCGGGGCGGTACGTCACAGCTGTATCAAACGGAGCGCCGACAATGGCAATGTCGTAGGGCTCGGTAGGCTCCGTGAGACATTTAACATGATTCAGGTGCGCAAATGTGCCAATGCCGCCGAATGCCCACTGTCTAATTGTGAATAAATGTACAAGAGAAAGGAATAAGAGAGAGAACTCACATCGAAACCCCATTTTGCCTCAAGTTCAGCTAACTCTTCCTTACTCCATTCCTTGTCGTCGTGATGGTTACCGCAGCCGACAGTCAGCCCAGCAAGGGTGAGGACTGGGAATAGATAGTTGATTCTCATTTTAGAGCAGTCAATTTCGCTTGTGTCTGTCTCTTCCTATCCCTGAAACATCTACCAGAGCCTTATTTATGGTTGTAATCGGTTTTGTGATCTACAGCGGCCGGTTTAGCCTGGGTAAGCCCGTAATTGGGCTAGTCGGTCGTGGAGCGGAGCACCACTGATAACATCGTAACGACCTACCAAAACAAGATGTTTTAGGCTAGTTTCCCTCTGTCCTGGGTGAGTAGCATTGTAGCAGTAGCCGCTGACATTGTTCCCCCGCGTTTTGCATCTTGTGGCAATGCATGCCGATATTAGCTAGATTAGGCGGTATATTATTGCGAGGGTTATGTTGATTGAGGCACGGCATGTCCAGTCTCCCACACAAAATTCAGTTGCTGCCAAAGATTTTAACTAGATCAGATATCAAACATTATGCCATGAATGTCTCCCAGTTATTCTGCAACATGATATCCATCCAGTACACAGGTCGGCTCTGGGAAGTGGCATCGCGATCGTCTGCCGCTGCCCACGTAGCCTCAACTATATCAATACATCGCTTGATTGGGTTCTTGGGGAGAGAATGCAAAAGCAGTTGCAGTCGGCTCCTAAGAGATCCACGAGCCCGATGAACGTCGGCGGCTACTAGAGACAATGAGTTCCCCATGATCTGGGTCTGAGTCTGAATGGAAGTCGATGTTTGAATGATTGGAATTGTCAGCCCACTACAAACGGCGACAATCAAGAATGGATGGAAGTCCTTGGTCCCAGATTCCGCTGGTATTGAGTGCAGGGTATCGACAGTCTGAAGCGTGAACTGCCTTAACCTCTCTTCCGCTTGGTGAGCAGAAGTATCAGCCGATTCGCAGTTGATTCTTGATACGAGGGTGTCGGGAAAGACTTGATACAGCTGAAGAAGGCCAACAAGGCGATACACTTCCGCAAGGGTTGTGAGATGCCAGGTCGGTGTTTGGTAGTCACCAGTTTGCACTATAGCTGACTCCATTGGAACCTGCAAGTTGGTAAGAGCTGCCTCTAACTCTGCTGCTTCATCCATTTCACGATGTACCTCCAGAATGCTTTCTCTAGTGTGGAAGTGTTTCGAGATGGCTCGCCGACGATTCTTTCTAACCAGCCGACCAACCTTTGCGAGATAAGTATGGATCTCATGAGCAACTCCAGTTAACGGATGGGGTATTTGGACCATGGGCAATATCGATCTGATTTCTGGTTCTGGACCTGCTGTTCTACTCAGTGTTAGTAAATGTACATTCAAAGATATATTTGGGGTTGTGACTGCTACTTACCGCGAATTCAAGGGACCATTCTCATCGTCATCTACCACAAAAGCCAGAAACATCTCCCAGCAGGCCAAGGTGTTCTCAAAGAACGCCAGACTCTTTCCTGTTGGTAACATAGGATCACGTGCCTTCAGACTCTGCACACGGTGTTTCAAGCGGGGGAAATACTTGGCGCCAGTGTCGTTGACATCAAACCAGCTAGCCGTTCCACCAATCATAAACAACGCCATGAGTGCTTGTTCGTGGATGGCTGAATCATCGAGGTGATCGAGAAGATGTATTGCTTTTTGTCGAAAGTAAATCCCAGTACGTAATAACTGAGGATAGACGTTGGCCAGGTACGACGCGGCCATGCTCTGTAGTGTAAAGTAGATGAGCTCGGAGGATGCCCACACACGGGAAACGGTTGATCGGAATGGATTCATCTCGCTATCGAAAAGGGCGAGTATAGCCGCTGTATCTTTAAAGTAATATTCAATGAGAATAGTACTGCAGTCATTAAACGGTCGATCGACAACAGAGTGTTGCGGAATCCCCGCGATCTGGCGTTGATTTGTATCGAGTGATTCAAAGATATTTGAAGATGTTGCCGATGAGATGGAACTCTCCCCTCCCTCATTTGGCGGCTGCACCGTCTCAGGTCTTGGGCCAAATGATTCTGTCAGTTGTAGCAGCTCTGGCGTTTGGACTGACGGTGGGGTCGCGACGGGCATGAAGTCAAATGACATTAGGTCTGGCATTATATCTCCAAACGTTTCGTCGACCCAGTTGTTACCCCCATGGCCATCTCTGGGTGGCGAAGGAACCTGGTTTGCGTTTGCGGCAGGGTTATCAGGTAAAGATAAGAAACTTGAGTCCAGTAGCTCGGGTTCTGACTGCTCTGGAAAATCTGAATTGGTCGTCGAAGATGGCTGTACACCCTGTTTTGCACGTGTCGTTCGCTTATCATCGCGACTTGTTTGATGCTTCTGTGACCATCTCACACGCAAGATGGGGCCTGAGCAATCTATACCAAGACGAGTGCATCTTCCACAAGACGGCCAAGTCTCATTGCATTTCAACTGTTGCAGTGGATCTGTCAGCGCGTTTGTATATAGTTGTTAGTATATCGTCATTTTATTTACCCTTTGGGACTTGCATGCGGCGCAGCCACTGCGTGATCGAGCTCCGATGGGCATTTAAAGTTCACCGAACAGCTAGAGGGTAGTACGGAGTATCTTAGTCAGTCAGTTAATATAGTTAGGTTATTGGAAATATAAGTATATAGAGTATGGTTCTGGCAGGGTGCGTGCACAAGGAAGTAAAAGCTAAATGTGGAAATTCATCATGCGGGCGTCGGTTAACTTGAGATATTTAGCGTGCTCAGGCCTACGCTCCAGTATTCATCCTACTTATTATTGTGGGGTTGCTCATTACTCGTGGATCTGACTTCATAGTCCCCCCACTGTTTCAACAGTATTTTCAACCGTATTTTCAAAGCAATTCGTTAATCTAGGGAGAGGACTGTCTATTATTTATGTAAGGTCTAAGATTGGGAAAGGAATTGAAGCCTAAAGCTTTGAACAGTCTGGTATTGTAGCTATCTGTATATACCGGTTATTATACTATAGGCGCAATAGCCTAAGGGTTCTAAAAACATGTCCTTTAGGTCGTATATGGCTTTTATACTCTTTAGTCTTGGGAGGTTCTCCCCACAGCATAGACGCTGTGCTATATTCCCATCTAGCTCTGTATTCATGAAGTTGGCATACATGGCCCACTCGTCAGATGCAAGCGACTGAGTTACGCTAGCCATTAGGTCTTGCAAAACCTTCAAGCTCTTCCGAGGTAGGCCGCCATGCTTACCTATATCAGAGAGCTGCTAGAGCAATACTTTGTTTCTGTAAGGATAAACAGTAGCGAATTTAATAACATGGGGGTTGCCACTTATGTAGAACTGACGTATAAATCTCACTTGAATCTTAACAGATATGTTGTGATTGGATATAGAACATCTTGGATTGGCTGTACTTGGGCACTAACGCGCAGGTGTTGGGCATACTTGAGGCAGTTGATTCCCGTAACGATCTGTTACTTTTCAATGTCAATTTGCAAATACATTGCAACATTCCTAACCTTAACCCAGTGGTATATATTTATGTTTTGCCAGCTGTAGTTGGGATGGAATCGAAGATTCTTGTTCTTTGCCATTGTCTCGCATGTAGGAATTTGTACGTTTGCTTCTATCTTTGTAAGACCCGATAGATCTTTAAGGCCAAATTCTAAGTTACTTAATAGGTTTACTGTAGGTTCAGCAAGAGGGTCTTCATATATGTCTTGTCGTGCCGCATAGGCTGTTGGTCCCCTGACGCCAACCCCAAGTGCTTGCCGTTGTAGTTCAGGATTTAGCTTACCGCCATAGAGCGTCCGGATATCTGACAAAACATATGTAGAATCGAGGGGCCTACCAGCTACCTTTTCAAGTAATAGAATCTTGCGATCTAAATCTTTTCGGGTAGCATATCGATCATTCGTATAATACTCAACTGACGCGGTTATACAGACCTTGAGCTTATGTACTTAGACCTTAGCCAGAGGCGTCAGCTTGAAGGCCAGAAGGATCCTGCTCCCGATTCGAAATGTATGTCTGGTCCACTGTGCTTATTCCGTCTATATAGTTGCTAAATTTATACTATGATATTCGCAGATGAACCACCTAGTGTTAGGTACCTTTGACCAGGATGTATTCTTGAATAATATGAGAAACCGCGACAGGAAGTACTCGCTCTCAACGCCCGCTCTCAAACTAGAGGATCCCATCTAACTCTCTTCGTCGCCAACTTGCCCATCTACCTTTACCAGGATCTTGCCTCTAGAGTGGAGTCCAGCAAGTTTCCTATACGCCTCCTTGGTGTCAGAAAACGCCCACACGCTGTCTCTCACCAGCCTGATATCGCCTCGACCCAACATATCTGCTATAGCTTGACGGTCTTGAAGCGTAGGGCTCATCATGGACGTGCCTATCCACTTACGTCCCACGCCGCCGAGCCAGGGCGATACAGGCCACCACTCGTTAAGTTTCATTTGTAGCACAGCGCGGAGGAAGTCTGGGATAAAGAATGTGGGCGGCTTTATACCGACGGAAGAATAATTGCCACTGGGAACTAGGTATGTTGGTGACGCGAGGTACAATGCTTGGTTGCCAAGTGTGTCGATGATAGCGTTGAAAGGTTTTGATGAAAATTTCTCTGTCAAGTGCTGGTCCAAGGGATTTTGATGTGTATAATCAACCACCTGTGAGGTGTTACATGACGTCCATTTGCACGACTGGTCTTGACTCACCTCGTCAGCTCCAAGACTCTGCACCAAGCCAAGATTCTTGCCGCTGCAGATTCCGACAATATACCCCTCGACCCCAACAACCTTTCGAAGTATCTGTACTACCAAAGAGCCTATTCCGCCACTTGCAGCATTGACTAATACGCGGTCGCCTGCTTTCGCTCCCGACTCGCACACCAACTGCCTTGCCGTCAAGCCTGTTAGCAAACAGCCCGCTCCATCACCAAAGCTCACACCCTCTGGCTTGTGTACAGCGTATCTCGCTGGGATCCGGACAAATTGAGCCAAAGCGCCTGTTCCGGTAGGCAAAGTATAGCTAGCTGGCAGCATGGCGAGGATCTTATCCTTCTTATTGAATCTTCTTGTCTGTGCTGACACGGACTCATCATCTGGGTGCCAGACATCAATGACAGTACCTGAGAAGTCCATTTCAGGAACGCAAGATGAAGATCTTATAAAAGATGGGACGAGAGTCATCTGAAAGATGGCACCTGGGTTAAGGCCTACAAAGGCCACCT
This sequence comes from Fusarium sp. NRRL 66335, assembly GCA_004367055.1. Taxonomy (NCBI): domain Eukaryota; kingdom Fungi; phylum Ascomycota; class Sordariomycetes; order Hypocreales; family Nectriaceae; genus Fusarium; species Fusarium sp. NRRL 66335. Next base: position 16,748 of record QHHG01000160.1, read on the forward strand.
TGACCACGATCCATTCTTCCGGATTCGGCACGTCTTTAGGCAAAGGGAGAGGAGGTGGTAGAGTTGGGATGGGTTGACTTGTAAGGTGTAGGACATCCCAGGGAAGCCCCCGTTGTGAAAATACCCAGGCTTGTGATTCTGTCATTGTCGAAGATACTAAGAAGAGGGGTTCGTAATATTGGGTTGAAGGTGTTTGGTGGCGTTTTATAGGGTCGGGCATTCATTTAGCCGCATGCAGTATTCCAGCTGTCAGCAATTTTTCGTTAGTCAGTCAGCATAATTTACTACCGAGGTATAATACATGTGATAACACTTGGCTTGAGTAAGGGGATAGTTAAATTTTAATAACACTCAGCCTTATTGTTGCGACCCAAACAGGGTTATTAGCCTCTTACCTGTATATTACATTTCCTACTAACTATAGCAACTTGTAACAGGGTTCGAACCCACGACCTTGGGACTGTACCCGGTCCCGCTTGGTCTTACCCTGGGTTACGTGCTTACAGTTGCACCTGAGCTCACAACGATCGCCGTTGGGGGCGATATATGAGTTGGGAAGAGAGTCGCACCCAATAACAGGCGCTCCGACTGTACCTGTGGCTGCTCCAATAGTAGTGGTAGTCGTTTCGATATCTCGACCGGTGGTAGTGGTAACGAGCGTCGTGTCGTCAATCTTAGTAGTAGTCGTGATTTCGGCGACAAATGTCTCGATGGTGCTGGTAACTTCATCCGTGGAGGTGCCAGACTCGATGGGGGTTTCCATAGACTCAGTGGCGGTGAGAGACGTGGTCGCTGTCTCGGTTGATTCATTGTTGGTTGACATAGTAGCGGTGGTCTCGGTGCCGACGGAAGTAATAGCGGCCGAAGAAGAAAAGCGGCATGGCCCAACGCTAACACCCGCAGAGGCGACAAAGGCCAAGGCCACAAGATTCAAGATGGCCACGGTAATGAATGACTGGAACTAGATCAAGAATGAAACATGAAAGAGGATGTGAAAAGATGGCCTTCTCATTACCTATATATTCATCGTAGGCAACTTCTTGATCTTTGAGTCCTTCACAGAGTAGTTTATTGGCAGCCTATTGGAAAGCTATTGAGAGTCTACTGCAACGCTACTGGTGCGCTAGTAGATATTTGGTGGTCTGTGATCTGCAATTAAAGAAGCAATTCAGCCACAGTGAAGGTCAGCCTACAAGGAAATTAAACCATGGAATGTTAATCGTCTCCTGCATCCTAAATAGACCACGACTGTGCGGCGCTTTTTGCCAGTGCGTTGTTTGAACCTTCCTTAACAACATCGTAACTAGGCTCGTCGGTCCAAAATTCATAATCCTTCGCCTTGTTACCAGGCTTGCTGATCTGCCAAGGTATCCACGGTACACCAAGACCGTTGAAGACATCAATATGCTGACCGACGATGGCAGACTTGCTATCCCCCACGGCACCGAACTCTTCAAACAACATGAGCTTGTTGGCGCTTTTTGCATGCTGTAGCGCGACTGGTCCCTTATTCTTGAACTCGTTGATACCCATGTAGGAATGGATGGTTACAAGGTCCAAAGCCTTGCATGCCCAGTTCTCTGCAACATCTGAATTTGGAAATTCGTTCCCTCCACCTAGACATCGCGTTAGTCATAGAATGGTAAGTCCAATTGCATGGTCACTTACCAGTGGAGATCAGAACTTTACTGCTACCCATAATGCCCCGCATGAAGCCAGCTCGGTCGCACCACCACGACGGATGAGGGGGAATATTATTGTTCAAATGGCCCTGGCCTTCGTTCTGAATATTGAACGCGAATATGTGGCTGCTGAGATCCTTCCAAGCTGGGCTTCCACTGATAAGCGTGTTCTTGTGTTCAAGGACGTGACGAATCCGATTCTGGAAATCGGAAATGCAGTTCTTGTCCGAGTACCAGAACTCGACATTGTTGGCACTAGCTGGCTGAGTGTTGCAGTCTACAGCAGGTAGCTTGTACTTCGATACGTAGGCATCACTTCCCCAGCAACCGAGCTGGTAGCGATCATGGATGGCGATGGTGAGCTTGATGCCTCGGGCTTGAGCTTCGACCATGAGCTGATCTATGGCTTTGAGCTGGGTATCGTCCCAAACGCCGACAGCTTTTGGCTCAATGTCAGGCATTGAAACAGATCCAGTGTTTTTGGAGTTTTGTCCGGTTGGTGAAATGAAGATTCTTAGCACCTTCATCTTTGCACCCTGGATGGCGTCCAGGACATCCAGTCTATCCTGTCTGCATCCTCTGTCAGTTATATGATTATGGTACGTGAGAGAGACCGTCTTACTGCTTGAATGCATGGAGGAAGAAGGAATTGACACCAGCGAAGCTTTTGCCTTGTTGACGAGCGGTGAGCTCAGGGTCATGAGAAGCAGCCACTGCAAGCAGAGCCTGAGTAAGTGCAAAAAGGCCAAAGCGCTTCATTGATATCGATTGTGGAGGATATTTCAGTGCAGCTGGAATATGCTGTCGGTGCTATTCATGAAGTCTCATGGGCCTGAGTATCTTCTTATATAGAGATCTCAACGACATCCATGTCCTCCTCGTGGATGGTGTGTGCACTGGCCAGCGGTAAGCCTTTAGATCAGAAGCGTCCGTTTTAATCAAAGTACAGGTCAAGTCGAGTGTGCAACAATAAGTTACATTAGAAGGGGCTATGATTGACGGTGAAACCTGGTCTCCATTAGATCCTAAAATCAGCATCTGACGTTTAGCTGGAGCTGGGACGTCGATCTTTCCTTTTTGCCATCGCTGGGTCAATCAACTTGACATGGTGGCCGCATGTTACCGCTTTATTTACCCCGCAATCTAACTCTTTTTCTCACTGCGCCGAGTGTCGGGAAGTTTTGCTGCCCTGGCTTCAGCATAACCTTGTCCGGAATTTCGAAATACCATTCTAGCGTCGAACATAGTCTCGGAGTTCAGATCTGGCATGCACCATAGTCTAAGCCTGTCGGCTCTTGAAATAAGCTTAGACGCAAATACCAAACTCCGGCTTAGCGTTCAATGACATCGGCCACTAGTCCTGGTTCGTTGCATTGTACCTGTGAGGTAAGCCATATTCAGCCAAGAGTCCGCAACCTGTCTATGCACGGTAGCCATCAGGAGATCGTCAACCTAGTTATGAAACAAAAGCTTAGGTAAATGTTATTTCATCAATATGGAAAATTCCAATAGACTCCACAATACGACAGATGTTACGTTGATGATTCAGACTACTAGATTACTAATTACGGTTGATCTAACAATTGACCTCTGTGATCCGTCGCGTGCTCGCTCTACGTGGATTCTTGGCTTCGAATACAGCGTCCAATTCCTCCAAAGTCCGACCCTTCGTCTCCACAAAGAAAAAGTAAATAAAGGTAAACTCAAACAGATCCCAAAACACGAAGAATACATAGCTGCGCGGTGAACCATTGGTCAGAGACATAGATAACAATATAGCTTTGAATATGTACTTACAACCAGTATCGAATATTCTTCATAGCAACTGGCGCTGCGAAGGTGTTGACGAAGCTTGCAACGCCCGAAGCTATCATATAAACCATCATGCCGTTGGCTCGCATATCGTCTGGCTGTGTCAGTGAAGGACCATATGGTTGCTCAAAGCAACAGGTGTTGGGTAGGGAACTTACTAGCTAGGACCTCTGCTGGATAAATGGGCTGCATTGGAGTGAAACCAATTGCAAAGACAACCCCGAAGATGAAGATGAATGCGATGCTTGCTGAGCTTGAGGGGGTGCTACCAGAGCGCTCATACTCGGCTGCGGTGGCGGCAACGATAGCGAGCGCAATTGACATACCCAGACATGACCCCATCAGCATCTTTCGTCTACCAACAATATCGTGGAGACGAGCTTCTCATTGTAAGTAAAAGATGTTGCCGATTTTGTGAACGTTTACATACCTCCAATTGTAGCAGCTATCCATCCGGAAAGTGCATAGAATGCGTTCAACAAAAGAACCATGTTAGTAGATGTTATACCGACGTTCTCAACCATTAATGGGAGGTAGTAACTCGAAACATTGTTGCCCGAGAATTGACCAAACCAAGACATGGCTATGACTAACATGAGACGGTAACGACGGTTTCGAGACTTGTAAAGGCTTCTTAGATCGAAGCAAGCCCATTGGGATCGGCCTTGAACCTCAATGAGCGAGTCTTGGATCTCCTGCATTTCGATGTTGACAATCGGATGGTCGGCGTCGCCATTTGCGTGATGCTTGATAATAAACGCGCGAGCTTCTTCAATTCTACCTTGGGCGACCTGCCATCTCGGACTCTCGGGGAGCAGCCAACTACCAAGACAGACAATTCCGGGACAAAGTATCTGCAACCAGAGGGGAAGTCGCCACTTGATGTTGCCGCTCAGGTGGATATTGGCGCCGTACATCGCTATTACGAGGTAAGTCAGATCGGTCAGCGTGCGGTGGATTTTGAAAAGACATACCGAATGATGCTAAGATGCTTCCGATATACCACAAGGTATTAAATATTCCTGCCACGGTCGCTCGATACAGTGGAGGCGCAATCTCAACAAGTAGCATGGGCGCAGCCACGGTATTGATGGTCGAGAAAAAGCTGAGGAGGAACCTTGCGCCGATAAAAGAAGACAAAGTCGGGGCTACTGCGGTAAAAACAGCAGAGGCACAGATGAGGAACGAAGTGACAGCGATAGTAATTTTCCGACCTCTCCAATCGCATATCCATACGAACAAGGCGCCCGCCATCTGGCCGATCTGGAAAATGGAGAATACCAAGCCTGTCGAGGTCGAGCCTTTGTCGCCCAGTCCGTAGTACCGTTGGTACTCGGGGATGACATTCAAGGAACCCATAAGCGAGCCATCGTAACCGTTCATGGTTGAACAAAGGTAGATCAGCCCACAAGCCATGTACAGCTGGAGGTGACCTCTGCCCCACGGCGACGGAGCTCCTACATTGTCGAGCGTGGTTGCAATGGCTTCTGGGGTCTGAATAGCTTCTTTCTTTTCGCTCGTGACATTCTGAAGATGGTCACCTTGAGGTTGGTCAAACTCTTTAGTCATGATTCGGGTACCAAATAAGGCGAGGACCGGATGATTGAATTGGATTGAAAGATAAGACAACGGACCCAGAAGATCCATATATACATTGCAACGGTACTTGTTGCTTTGATCGGCATGCGGGGAAGTGGCAGGGTTCTGACAACGGGAGGGATGCGCACTAGGACGAGGTTAGAAATGTCCGAAATGCCGCCTTAGCTTGTGACCCCAAAAAGAAAGATGGTGCGCTCAAGTGGGTTACATTATGCAAATAACTTGTTGGTGGACTGATGATCATCGTCACTGATGTGGTAGAACAAATGTAATGTTACATTCTTCAACGCAGCTTGGACCGGACTAAACTTCCCTTTTGACTGGTAACTGTGGGAGGAAACAAAGTTGCACCGGGGAATCTTTAAAAGTGCAATGTCACCCAAACATACCACGCATGGACACCGACCGTTCATTGTTGGTTTCTTGATCATCTGCCATGGCTGCCGCAACCCATATCGTTGACCTAGCCACTGGCTGGAAGCTGAAACGTTCTAATGAGGGCGATGATACCTGGATGACGGTGGAAAAGGTCCCGACTGTCGTTCACCTGGATCTACTGAACAACAAAAGGTAACACAAACTTATCACTCCTTCTTTTGGTATACAAATACTCACACGTGGTCCGTAGAATACCTGACCCATTCATTGGCACAAACGAGCTTGATGTCGAATGGGTTGGTGAGCACTCTTGGACATACGAGACCACTTTCGATGGCCCTACCCTCCCCAATAATGCCCAGGCCTACCTCTTATTCGATGGACTTGACACTTTCGCTCACGTGAGATTGAACGGCACAACGATCCTCGAGAGCGACAACATGTTCCTCAGTCATCGGGTAGACATAACAACTCTACTCCAGCAATCCAAGAGCAACACCCTGTCCATCGAGTTTGACAGCGCTTTATTGGCTGGGAGAGCACTTGAGAAAGAGCATTCGGAGCATAAGTTTGTTGCTTTTAATGGAGAGGCGAGTCGTCTAGCTGTCCGTAAGGCGCAGTATCATTGGGTACGTATTTGATGAAATCTTCGAGACGTTTGGGCTGATTTACCAGGGATGGGATTGGGGGCCAGTACTGATGACTGCCGGGCCGTGGAGACCTGTAAGGCTTGAGATATCCCATACGTACATAAGCAACGCCCGCGTTGATTACGATGTATCCGACGATTTGAGCACTATAACTGGAAAGATAGCCGCCGACATCGAGGGTTTAGTGGATGAAATCATTTTTACTATAGGATACGGAGGCCAGGACGTCTTTCGCGTCTCCCAGAAAGCAGAGAATGGTATGAATGCATCGGAATTTAAGCTTGGTCAGTATACCCATTCGAGTTTAGCATATCAAACATTGACACAATCAGACAACCCAAATCTCTGGTATCCCGCTGGATATGGAGAGCAGTGTCTCTACTCCGTTGCAGTCAATGCATCATACCAGGGTACGGCTCTCAATAACTGGGAAACAAAGACAGGTTTTAGAAAGAGTCAGCTTGTGCAAGAAAAAGACGGTCACGGACAGTCTTTCTACTTCCGCATAAACAACATTGATGTTTTCTGCGGTGGATCTTGTTGGATCCCAGCTCACAGTCTTCTTCCTAGTCTGGATCCTGATAAGTATCGTGCTTGGCTCCAGCTTATGATTGATGGCAACCAAGTAATGACAAGGTACGCAACTCTCTTATTACCACTATCAAGCTAATCCCTCCAAGGGTCTGGGGCGGAGGCATCTATGAGGACGATGTCTTTTACGATATATGTGACGAACTGGGTATCCTTGTCTGGCAAGATTTCATGTTCGCTTGTGGAGTGTATCCTGTCTGGCCTGCATTCTCGGATTCCATACAAGCTGAGGCCGTGAATAATATTCGTCGCCTTCGACATCATCCGTCCATTATCATTTGGGCCGGTAACAACGAGGACTATCAGGTGCAAGAGCAGTGCCACCTTGATTACAATTACGACGATAAGAACCCCGAAAGCTGGCTCAAGAGCAACTTTCCAGCGAGATACTACTACGAACACCTGCTTCCTTCGATCATGGAGAAAGAAACGCCCGGAACTCAATACTGGCCGGGTTCTCCATTTTCGAACGGCAAGCCCAGCGACGATCTCAATATTGGCGATGTCCATCAATGGAATGGTAAGTGATGGCTCAAGTTAAATTATCAGCATTTAATCTTATCGTTTTACAGTCTGGCACGGAACCCAGGAGAAGTATCAGAGATATGGCGAGATTGGCGGGCGATTTAACAGCGAGTTCGGACTAGCTGCTTTTCCAGTTCTCAAGACAGTCGAAGGTTTTGTCAAGGACCGGGAGGATTTATACCCGCAATCGCATGTTCTCGATTTTCATAACAAAGCAGATGGGCACGAGCGACGCATTGCAACATACGTCATGGAAAACTTTCGATTCTCCTCTGATCTCGCGGTAAGTTTGCTGCACTTCTAAATCGTGATTAAATCTGACACGATATCTAAGACCTGGGTATACTTGACTCAACTGGCACAGAGCGAAGCCATGACTTACGCGTACCGCAATTGGCGACGGCAGTGGGGGGACAATCGCCGATGTGGCGGTGCTCTGGTTTGGCAGCTCAACGATTGCTGGCCCGCGACATCCTGGTCTATCGTAGACCATTATCTGCGCAAGAAGCCTGCCTTCTACGTCATCAAACGAGCGCTGTGTCCGATCGCAGTTGGCGTGCAGCGTGAGCATCATGACTGGAGCGTCTGCCATGCTCGTCCGAAAAAGTCTTCAGCCTACGAGCTCTGGATCTCGAGTAGTCTGCAGCACGAGACACATGTTGATGTGGAGCTTCGGTTTCTGTCCATTGACACCGGAAAGGAAGTCAAGCCGACTGTCAAAAAGGATAATGTCGTCGTTGCGAAGAACGGAGTGACGAACGTTTTGTCTGGGGTCATCGATAATGTTACGGAAGAAGTGCACGTGTTGGCTGCGCGGGTGTTTCAGTCTGGGGAGTGCATCTCTCGGGATGTTGATTGGCCACAGCCCTTCAAGTACTTGTCGTTTGAGGACAGAGGTGTCAAAGTCGAAGCTCAACCCGGTAGGTTGGTGATCTCTTCTGAAAAGCCTACAAAGGGACTTGTCCTTGAAGAGATCGACGGCTGTGTATGGAGCGACAATTGTTTGGATGTTATGCCGGACGATCATCAAGTGGTTGATACTTGTACCCAAACTCAGGACCCCCAGGCACCTCATTTCAGGTACCTGTGTCACGAAAAATATGGCCCTAATCCACTGTAACCTAGCTGACAGGGGTCAGTAGCCTAGCGGTCTATTTTCACAACCTGGGATTCCGGGAACAAATTCCTACATTGGGCAAGGTTGTACCGACGGGATGGCACGTGCCAGTTTATGATGATAAGATAAGATAAGATAAGCGATAAGATAGAGAAGCCAGATAATACGAAGCGAGTTAGCGTCCTTTCAGTTTTCCAATCACTGCCAGGTACAAATCGCATGCGTGCTAAACGTAGTTGAAATCATCGATTTAATGTCACCAATTTAAAACAACTATGACGCGTCCATCATCTTCAAATCAGTAAGTTAATGTACAAACCACTTCAATAATAGAGCTATGTCTATGCAAGCACTAGATACTATTGCTTTTGCAGGCATTTGCCTGCCAACTTCACCATTTGCTGTTTAGCAGAGAATATCGACGTGAAAATGAAACTCTTCAGGGTAGCTTCGGACATGCCCGTGAGCTAGCACGGAAATTTGTATATCCTTGCTAGTGCCATGCGCTAACAGCAGATTACACTTGCCATCTTCGGCATAGCCTAGACTTAGCGAGGCATTGCCGAGGTTTCTGTTTCACGCCATGTGCAGGTAGACTAAACTCTATCAAGGAGGATCTAGTGCAATTTGGTGATGCTCTTCATATAGTAGGAGATAATTATTTCCAACTACTCGAGAGTATTTTCAAGCCTTAGATCCAGATCAATGTCGCTACCTCTTGCATCTGTGCTAGTGATGCTCTTCTTGTCTATGGAACTGGACCCTGAAACAATCCTCCAAGAACGCCTCCTGGAAACTGTGGCCCGGTGGGCCATTTAGTGCCAGCTTAAACTGTTGCCTAAGCTTGTTGACAGGCCACACTCAGAAGCTAGCTCCGAGTTACGAGTTCTCGACAGGAAGCTCCTCTTTACCCTCCATACCATTTCGTACATTTTGGAACCTTCTCTCCAGCTTCAAGGCCAAAACCCGACCATGGAGCTGCCTTATATCTCAGAGACAATTGGTCTCCAGGACTTTAACAACCAAAGCCGACAGCCTCGAGTCACTTCATCATGCGCCGAATGCAGACGTCGTCGTGTCAAATGTGAAGGCGAGACCATTCCCTGTCGGCAATGTGTCTACTACCTCGTTCCACACCTCTGTCACTATCCCGCAAGAAAAAAGAGGCACAATGTATCCCTCAAGTAACGCGTATCTGGACAAGTGCTTGCCGTCACTGAACTAACACGATACGCAGATCTCACACCGAACTTGCCGATAGTTACGCCAAGGCACAGAAGATCATCGGAACATTGTTTCCTTCTAGTTCACTTGACGAACTTTCGTCAATGACCCGTCAGCAATTAATGGTACGACTGCAGTCTTCCCAGCCGCCTCCATCCGCGGTTGAGATGGAGTCGCAGGACCATCTGCAAGTTTTGGAGCCCTCGCTGGAACAAAATTTCACTTGGGACGAGATATCTGAGACTGAAAGTGAGACATCACGCGTAGCAGACGATGTTAACGGACTAGCCTTCTCACGACAGTCTCTCAATGCCTCATATCTGGGTATATCGTCGGTACCTACTATTTTAAAAGTTATCGCCCATCTTTCTCCTCATGTGCAACAACGCATTCCCAAGGGCGCTGAAGCTTGGCGAAGTCCGTCAACACTAGCTGACAGCCCGAGCGACATGGCCTGCCTGCAAGAAGATGAGATACCACTTATAAATGCATATTTTAGTCACGTACATCCTGTCATTCCAATGGTCGACGAAGCCGACTTTCGTCAGAGGTACTTTCAATCAAACGCGGAAGAGGATGAGGATGGCCCATGGCTGGCTCTTATGAATATGATCCTCGCTATGGGCTCGATGGCGTCAGACTCGATCCACTTCAACGGGCACAATCCTTTTTACAAGCGAGCTCTACCTTATCTAAACATCAATTCTTTTGGCTCTGGCCACCTCTACATGATCCAGGCATTGGCTCTGTATAGTGGTATGATTCTTCACTTTCTTAATAAACCCAACATGGCAGTTGCTGTTATGGGAGCAACTCTTCAGATGGCGGTTGCGATGGGCTTGCATAGAGTGCAGGCTTCACAAACTTCTACGAATATAGCTTATCACCCTGGCAATGGCTCAACAACAACGCGGATACGCACTTGGTGGTCCATCCTCTGTCTGGATACGTGGGCTTCATCAACTCTGGGACGTCCCAGTGAGGGATATTGGGACCCAACTATAACGCTGACTTCACCCATGTCGGCCTTGGAAAACCTGGTAAGCCACGCCAACTGCTGTTGGAATCTGCTTGCTCATAACTCGTGTCGCACCCTAGGACTATGGAACAATATCCCTTGCAGCCAGTGAGAAGTTCTGTAGGATCGCAACACGTGTACAACAGCGCCTCGGCCAGCGGCCTTTAATTAGCCCAGACGAAGTTGATGAGTTCGACCGCCAACTTATTGCTTGGAAGGATTCGTTGCATATGTTTCTGGCTCATCGTGAGCAATGCCCGCCAAGTCTCAATACTGCGCGAGCGACTCTTTGGTGGCGATGGGTTACAACTCGGCTCATGCTCTACCGTCCAGGCTTGTTAATCACGGCGCTACATCAGAAGCCATGGGGGCAAGAGAACACTCGTGAAGCAATCCATGCGCGGAAATGCATCGAGATTGCCAAAGAAGGCGTTGACCTTATGGTTCTAGACTGGGCCCCAAATCAGTTTCTTTGCTGGAATAGCGCTTGGAACCTTTTCCAGGTGTCATTAGTCCTCGTTCTCGGTCTCATGTCAGACAAACAAGAGGCCGAAAAAGCAGATTGCTATGGATCTGTATGTCGTGCGATTGAGATTTTTGCTCAGATGGAGCCTCTTGACGCTGGTTGCACTCGTACCCGAAGGCTGCTTCAGGGTTTGTTGGATAACACAAAGCATATTGAGGCAAACACTACTTCTTCAACCGACTCTGAGACTTTAGATTTATCTGTACTTGACTACCTGGGTACAGACCTGTTCTGGGACAACATAGAAGTCGAATTGAACTGGACCTTCTAACATTAGCCGAGAGGTAAGGGTTACAAAAGTTTGAATACAGTGTTATGAACTCCGTCTCTTGGACTAAAGTTTTACACATCTCACGTAGCCAAGCATATAGCATCAGGAGTTGTATATGTTCTCTTTTCGCCAATATATGTCCCCATCCGTATTAAGATAGTTCCATGTGCATAAGACCTCCCTGCCTCTCTTTCAATATCTTCGAACTAGCGATATCTGCTACCTAGATATGCATTAACTAGACGTATGTAGCGGAATGGTTTCCACTTTTTATCGATAGTGTAGCAGCGGCCGGAAGGTACTCGTTAGTAGTCTCCATACAAGTTATTTACAGAGTGTAAAAGTCAATTTGTCTAGGTAATATAGATCTAACTAGATTTGTATGAACTTGACGTTAGAGCCTCCCGCACTAAAGCTTACTAAACCCCTACTTAGTCTCTCTGTATATACCAGATCGTAGAGTCCAATAGTAAAGGTCGGTTAATCCCTTATAAGAAGACTAGCCAATCCTCCCTACCAGACACCATTGCCCTTCTTAACCCACCCAGTCTGACCTGAACCCTTGCAGTTAGAACGCTTACAGTAGAATGACTGTCTGCTGCCTTTGGTAGAGGGCGAATAGGTGTAGTAGGAATCCTTGATTGGCCTAAGCGCACAAGTGTTCCAACGCTCCCTCTTCACAGAGTACTCCTGGTGGTCATGCCAATGCGCAACGCAGATGGTCTGTCCTTTACTGCCGGCGCAAGTTGCTGTCTGGGAGTTACCCCTGGTCCATGCCACAGAATAGCCACCGGAGATCCAGCTAGCCTTTCCAAGACCTTCGAGGGAGAAGCTCGCCGAATGCGTGACGGACCATTCCTTTCCAGCGCTCATTTCGCAGTCACCCTTTCCGCAGTGGATACGGTCCTGAGGACATATGTCAGCTTATGTGTTAGTGCAAGAAAAGACACATGTGTACGGACCGTAATCTGCTTGTGGAGTCTCCACTTCTTAGGGTATCCGTTTCCATCCTTCTTAACAACCGGAGCCTGGTCCCAGCATTGTCGGGATTCTAGATGTTTGGAATCAGGTGCGTCCGCCCCTCCCTCCTCGTCGATGGCAGGAAAGACCTGCATCTCCTCGTCGGTCAAGGCACCGATCATAACGAGGTCATCATCAGCCGCCCGACCGAGACACTGGGCCGTGATGTTGTACTCAAGGCTTTCGCTCTGGAAGAGGTTAGGCCCACCAGCAGTCCAAGGGACTTCGCATTCGACGGCGGTAATGTCAGCGTTCCATCGGGCCTCGCACACAACTCCACCAGACCTGGCAAGCTCGAACTCGAGAGGATAGCGTGCATCCCCGACGGTAATATCTCCATTGCCGGTCTCATCCGCTGACACTTGAATAGAGACACCATCAAGGGTCACATTATCGTCGCAGGCATAGGTCAGAAGAGACTTTGCCTCACTGTCGGCGACGAAGATGATCTGATCACCAGTAGCATGAGCGATTTCCCAGGTTACAAAGACAGAACTAGGTGCTTTTAGAGGCTCTCCGGTCCAGTCCAAGCGACGAGCTGACGCTTCCTGGCCAAGAGCCATGAGGTAGGCGGTAACGGGGAGAATAGCCTTCATGGCTACTGAGGCAGAAGTCTTAAAATAGGCGGATAAAGAGAAGAGGGCAAAGGATAGATGTGTTCCTGAACTAGTTTGTGCTGTGTTGGATGAAGAAGATGAAGACTTGAGGAAAACTCAGTGCTCTTATATACTTTTTATTCCCCCTGTTTCTATTTCAACAACTGCGCACTAAACCTTTGAGGCGTGGCGCAAGCCCATACATCTCCATGGGCTTCCGGGTTCTGCATAATCGCACAAAAGGAGATGACCATGGGAACAGGCTTCCAATTCGTTGTATGTAGAAAATCTCCATCCTCACTCACGGCGTAGTAGTTGGCTACGTGCAGTTGGTTGTCAACTAAAATAAATCGCCCCCAATAAGAGAAAGACAGCCCACGTGCTCGAGTAGCCCTGGCTATTAGTGTTGGAGGATGAAAATGAAAGGGTATCTTTCAAGTTACGAATCATGAGATACGATACTACGCGAGTGGTCTGGACTACGCTGGAGCAAGGTTGTTAGTTGTTGGTTGTTGGTCGTTAGTTGTTGGTTCAGATACACATATACTGTGCCACCGGTTAATAGAGTTTTTAAGCCAGTGCTACGTCCTGAGTTTAGTTGATTCAGTCTTCAGGTAAAATAGGTACGAGTTGAAAAGACATCTATTGAGTATGGGAGACTCGGAGCCCTATACATCCTGAACTGATTTTACTGTTAGATTAGTTTACAATAGTTTGCTGTACTTCTATCTTTCCAGGGCTTAAATTTAAGTAAGAGTGGAAGCTATGTGCACTTATGCTAAGAATAACAATTGTAATCCTTGTTGCGGTATTGGAATTGATGTGATTTGACTGGTGGAAGTCTGTAAACTCCACGCCAACGTAGTTCCCCTGTTCTCAATGTCACTTGCCGTTATTTTAAAGTTTAACTTCTATTCCAGGTGAAGATCACCCCGTTCTAACTTTTTTTTCACGTGAACACTCAATAACAGCATGTCAGTTATCTGCAGTGTTAGACCGGAACCTGACTCGCCCGGCCAACGTGGCATTCGGATCGTTCTGGACTCTGTGCCAAGTCTGTGACCCACCTGACAGGGGACAAAGATCAAATCGGCACTCTTTCCTACAGTTCAAGGGTCAACCAACAAGATAAACTCTTTATCCGGTCACAGGCAAATATACCTAGATTTATTTACATTTAGGATAAATGTGTCATCCAGAGACATCTGCGATTTTTCTTATAGACCCAGTGCCGGCACCTCGACTTCTGGATCTGCACTGGGCTTCCCTACTATCAATTCTTGCCTGCTCTGCTCAATAACCCTCGTTGGGAGTTAACAGCTGCGTCACAAGTCAAGATGCATTCAGCTCTTCTACTTTCTACCCTCAGCTTCGCCCTCTTCAACGCCATCCACGCTTTCGAGTTCACTGGCCCTGATTCATCCAAGAAGCTTGACCTTACACAACCCATCAACATCACGTGGGATGCCACCAAAGGATCCCTAAGCGAGCCAGAGGCGCGTAAATTTGACCTCTGGTTCCGTGCGCTTGGCAACGTGGACAGCAGCACGTTTGGCTGGGAACTTGTCAGCGACCTACCGTTCTCATCAGGTTCTTATGAATGGGATCCTGCTGCTATTGTTAAGGAAATCAAGGATAAGGAAAACTCGCTTTCGCCCGATGCGGTGCATACCTTTGAGGCTAGAATCCTAGACAGGAGCGGAAACAAACTGTCAACGGTCGAGAGCGACAAGTACGCCGCGGAGGGTTTTGATTTTATCAAAGATAGCGGTAGCAAGGGGCTGCCAGGGAGCCTCTATACAGTGACGATAGCTGTGACTATCACCGGTCTAGCGCTCCTCTGACCGAAATGTACTTGGGTAGCAAGAAATAGTTGCACAAAAGGGTCGAAGTTGTAACTACAGCGAACACCGCGCACCCATATCCGAGAATGTTAATGCCTGTTTCTGCCTCCACGGCAACTTTCAGGTCGGCCTAGCTCGTCAAAGGCTTCCGAAGAGGATACTGAATGTTGATTTCTGCTCGTCAAAAGTAGAGAGCTACTGGTCGGCGATAACATAGACTGACTACTGATTGCATCAATATAGTGATAAGGGAAATCGTAGTGATATTTCCCACCTCGAAACATGAAGTTGCATTTAAAGAGTACACATTTATGCCGGGTCATATTGTGTTGATTTTCTGGGCCACCGGAAGTCCACGAGGTAATAACTCGTGCAATGAATTGGGTAGTTCTGAGCCCTTTGACTGTAACTACTCCATAATAGCAGCTACTTGTTCACGGGGCGATATAACGCAAGGCTGAATGGAATGACCGACGAGACGATGGAGCCAGAGGACAAACCGCTATGCTTCAGCACCACAGGACATAGCTGCAAAATGGGCTGGAGCGCACCAAGGCGCTACCTGGTTCCAGACAGACTAGCTAAGAGTTCTGCCATTTGGATATTGCAATAAAATCAACCAGCTCATCATGATAGAGCTCAGGGAAAATATCCTCTGCATATTGTTTCCAGTCCTTGTCAACAGTACGCTGGAAATACTTGACATATTCCCAGTACTCTGGAAACCATCCACTATCCTCCCAGTCAACAAGTCCCTGGATCTTCCCGTCTTCAACCAGGATGTTTCTGGGCGTAAGATCACAGTGTGAGAGGACAACCCGATGATTAGTCTGCAGTCGCCGAGAAAATGCTGCCCGTACGAGCTCGGGTGTGTTTTCGTAGAGGCTCGATAATAAAAAGTCGTTAAAGGCCCCCTCATCACGACACGCTGGGGAATGGTATGTAAAATATTGCCTCGTATCCCGGATTTCTTTACCATCACATGCTCCAATGAGATGGGCAGGAGGAGTCACCGATCTCATCTTCTGGATTACTTCCCGAAGCTGCTGAGCAATGTTCTTCTTCTGTTGATCTGACATGTCAGGCCACAATTTATCAAGAGGTTGCCCTTTGATGTAGTCCATGCGTATGCAGCCTTGACCCTCAGGAGTTGAATACGCCTCGTGGACACGTGGAGCTGGTATTCCAGCTTGAGCAGCGACCTTCAGCGCCTCTCCCTCTCCTAGTGCTATGCGTTTTCCAGATTTGACGACAGTTTGATCGGCATGTAGGACAACTTTACGATTAAACATCTTGTGTAGAACCACAGTGCCTAATCAACCAATTAAGTAAAAGTGTCGACCGAAGAACACTACGCGAACTGACCTGGCTCAAGCTCATCCTCAGACTCAGATTCATCAGAGGACCTCGCTTCCCCCTTGGCCTTTCTCATTTTTCTTAGTTTGACATTGTAAAGGGACTCTCCCGGTTGCTTTCCACGTGAGCGCGAAACGGTATAGGTCGCTGAAATCGAGACCTGTGCACTCTCCATTGCCCAGGCAATTGTTGCGTAGCAAGAATATCACAGATGATAGGGACTGCGGGGATTGGCCAGGGTATTTGAACACGATGTTATCGGGGGCCCTCGTTAATATGTGTGCTGGCCAGAACGATCTTCCAATTAAAGCTGCAAAACCTCAACCACCGTTAGTACTATAATATTCCTATATCCAGAAAACACAAAAATTCAGCTGTCAGCTAATTGAGTAACTAAGAGCACCAGATAAAAATTAAATCCCGGACTAGTAGAGTTGTTACACTCTTTTGCATCTTGTAATAAATATGCCTAGCATACACCTAGTAGAGGGTGAGAGGGAAAAGTTCCTTTTCTATTTTCTCCAATACTTCCCTACAGTAAATCTACGGAACCGTTTCTTTGGCCAATTGCTCTTGGCCTGTAGCTTACTTTTGTGGTTGAGCTCGTATCTTCGCGTATATGCTGTCACAATCATTTTCACTGGGAATCCGCTTTCCACTAAGGCTGTGCGATGATTCTCTGATTGGTTACTACGGGGCCCAGTATGAGATCTTGAAACATTGCAATGAAGCTGTCATGAACAATCGTCCGAACAGAGTAAGTGTCAACTTGTTATGCTGCACAGTAGGGAGCCCGTTTTGGACAGCGGCATATTACCACATTCTCTCCATGCTTCGTCTAAACCAGCCCATCTTAACCAATCTAGCCTTCTCAACTTCCTCAATACCTCCTTCTTCCCAGTGCCTGCATTCCGCATCGATCTCAGCCTTACCGGAGACCAAGTCCGCTTCCTCCGGCTTGACCCAGCCCTTACCCTGTCTCAAATACTTGATCTTTCCAATTACATACATGACGAAGATGAATGCGACGGCAAAATAACAGGTGACAAAACCTCGAATGCTGAATGGGCGGAATACATCCCAGCCTACAAAGAAGATCGCTGTACATCCAATAGCCAGCGCCATGTAGGGAGTATATGGTGTAAAAGGCGCAACGTAATAGAGTTTATCGTCCGTGAGACCCTGAGCTTTGCGGGCGCGGTAGAATCCGATGTACGTGACTAGCATCAAGGTGTACGTGGCGATGAAAGCGGTAGTGGTCAGGTCAACGAACCAGAAGAAAACCTCGATGGCGGAGTTGGATGCTACAAGGAAGGTGATGTTGGAGATCAGGAACACGATGGCGACGCAATAAACAGGGACACCACTCTTGGTGCACTTCAGTAGAAATCTCGGAGCTTGATGATCTAAATGCTCTGTCAGTAGCTGTAGCAGTGTTGATATGAGGAAAGGACCTACCTCTGGCGAGACCGTATAGGGTTCGAGTGCAGGCAAAAATATAAGCATTGCCGCAAGAAAGCGCTGACAACAGGATAAGGGCGTTGATGAAATGAGGCAGGAATGAGATTCCTAGATTCTGAATGCCGATCACCCATGGACTAGCAGCAGCACCCGCCTCGCCATTGGCAATAGCGCTAAGAAGCGTTGTATCGTTGGATGAGCAAATAATTCCTACGCAGAGGACTCCAATGACGTAAAATCCCACAAGGCGGTAGAAGATCATACGTGCGACTCGAGGGATAGTACGACGAGGGTTTTGGATTTCACCGGCTGCGAGGGAGATCATATCAGGTCCCGCAATGCAAAATCCTGCGTAGATGACAACAGACCACCAGCCAAGGAACTTGCCAGCGGAGCCTTTAGCGTAGTACTCGTGCATGGCTCCGGAACTCCAGTTGCTGAACCCATAGGCCTCACCCTGAGGATTGCCACCTGACATTGTTACAACAGTAATAACAACGAGCATAACCAGCAAGAATACTTTGGTTATGGCCATTATAAACTCGGCTTCGCCAAACCATCTGCATTGTTGTCAGTAAAGGCGTAGGACTTGGTGCTGGAATACTCACTTGACGGCAACAACGTTGAGAAACATACAAATGCCCATTGACAGGGCGATCCACGCCGCAGCATTTGTTGTGCTATCCCAGAATTCTATCACGGCTGCAACGGCGCTGTACTCGACGCAAATAAGCATAGATGTGGCAAAGAAATAAGTCCAGCCCATGCTAAACCCAACAGCAGGATCGACGAAACGAGAGGCGAGTTCAAAAATGGAGCCGCGAACGGGGAGATATGACAACATCTCGGCTACGCACAAGTACGTGGGCCAGATGAAGAAGATTCCCCAGAATGTGAATCCCAAGACACACGAGAGTGGTCCGGCTTGACTAAGGTAGCCGCCAATACCGACCTGAGCGTTGTCAGTTTTGGGCATTCATAAAGTTAGACGAGTAGCCTACCCATAGCGCAGTTCCGATTGAGCCACCAATGGCCATAAGCTGTACGTGACGGGGCTTGAGACCGCGCTGGGTCTGTCCGTACTGTTGAGTTAGCTCATTGAGCTCAAGTACGGTGCCATGTTGCTGGCTTTCCACGGGTTGGATTTCGAGGTTTTTATCTTCAATACCCATTGTAAAGGTCTTGATGGTAGCTTGTGTCGTGATTGAGCTATGATGGGACTGATGGCAATGCGGATAGCAATACTTATATGCACGTTTCAGTTGCCTCCCCAGACAAGGGCCCCCAGATTCCGTATATAACGATAGAGATAATCCAGTCCAAGTTTATTATGGTACGCAGACCACCTGGAATCAAAAAGAATTCGAACATTCAGTCGGACTGACAAAATAAATCAGGCTAGAAAGCTTTAATTTCAGTCGAGACTTTCCTTAATTCTTTTGTTACTTAGGACTGATAACCTCAGTTTTCTTACTTCCCCTGGATAAGCCTATCTTGCGGGCGCCGATATAAGCTATGCCGTTTCTAGTGTAGTTATCCGGCTGATAAGATGTTTCCCCCTCCCGGGTCTGGGGTCTAGACTCGGTTGTAAAGTCCTGTCAATCTGTACTAAAACTAGGTTTCGAAATGCACTATCGTCTTGAGCATTAACTCGCGCAAAGCGATAGTTGTAAAGACTAGCCAATCTACTGGTCGATGTATATCAGTAACATGACGTCACGGGCCCCTGAAGATAAGTGATCAAAAGTGGGTAAGCTGAAACTTGTCCTAAAAGGGAAGGGTAGAGCGACGGGTGCATTTCCCCGTGTTTTAGTGTCTGGCATTCGGCGTCTAATGCTTGTCTGTTATCAGAATTGCTGTTTTGGTTCCTAGCACGTTGCTGTGCTAATCGTTTACCTATCAGTGCCGCGGGGAACTAAAGATGTAGTTAGCAGCCCCATACATTGCGATACCAGACAATGTAACACAAGTCTACCAGAGACATAAGAAATGCTATCAAATTGTAGAACACTAAACCTCGTTACTATATTTGCTTTGAGCACCTTTTATCTTAACTATACAGGGCTAGGTTGAGAAAGTATTAAGTCTAGAATCTGAATAAATGTTAAAAAGAATGTATTTTGTAATAAGTAGTACCTTTGACTCTCTTGCTTAAGACCACCATAATTACTTCTCTTGTATAATCCTCATCTTATCTCTAGGAACCCGACCTTTGCCAAATGATAGTTCCGATGATAGTTACCCCCGCTACTTATGCTACTAAGCAGTTGCCTGAATTACTTTGCCGGACTCTTTCTCATACTGTTCGCTGCATAGCTCAAAAATACGGTTGTGGAAGTCTATGAATTAAACAATTAGTTTCGAGTGACTCTTTCGTTTGCCACACTGCTGAATGACTTACAGACAACACCATTCTCCTTCTCGGGATTAAGAAGTCCGCTGTTGTAGATGCCAACGTTGTGATTAGCCTGTGACTTTTCACAGAGCTCAATGTCCTCCAGGGCAACATTACGAGTAAATCTGTACCACTCTTCGAAAATAGGTGATCCCTCAGGCTGCTCGTGATAGTAATCAAACTCCATTCTCGCCCTGCCAGGTTCATCGGTCGGGCTGGTACGCCAGCAGGTCAAACCACCAGCGTACAAGCTGAGTGTGCAGTTGGGGAACAAGTAGAGAAACAAGCCTGTCTCGCCACCCGATGTGGCATCTGCGATATGCTGGGAATAGTTGTGGTACTCTGTAACTTTGTAGACTGAGGGTTTGAACTCGACGGCGAACTCGGGGTGTGCGTATGCGCAGTGGAGACATTCTTGGTAAGCGTCTACGGTGGCCTTCCAGTTGTTGTTGCTATGATATTTGAGAGGTCGCCTCAAGCCCATCTTGGTGAAGTCGACGCCATCAAGCAGGGACTCTAACCCTGGGAAGTACTCGCTGAAAGATACGGTCTCGTCGGATAAAGTGAAGAATAGCATTCCCGTCTTAGTCAAATAGCTGCGCAGCTCGGCGCCCTAGGATCACGATCCGTGTCAGATTCAAATTACCAACCCTAGAAAAGAATACAAATGCCTTGCTAGTGGACGGACGAATCATACTTACATCGCTGTCGCGAAAGACCTTGAGGGAATGCCAGTCATCTTCAGAACGGCGCACCGTAAAGTCCACCTGGCATAGTTCATTTTTATAATCAACGCCCTTCTCAGGATACTTGGTGACAGTTCCAAGTAGAATCCACGACTAAAAGAAATGTCAGCAGGCATAGGGTAAATCATCCAGATAGGCTACCTTGAAAAAGATCGCTCGTTTCTCCAAGGCGCCGATGCCTTTGCTTGTGTACCAAGACGAAGGAAGAGTTACAGAAAAGTCGTTGGCGGACATTGCGAATAGATTTGATCAAACTGAAAGCCCGAACGAATAGACTCAATGGAAAAAGTGCAAAGCAATGCTCTTGGTATGAAGATTGGCGACACTGGGTAAGAAGAAACTATAGCTTTGAATCAAATACATCATCGACTCCATCATTTGCATCGCGAGATTATCGTAAGATGTGTATGGCTTGACGAATTATGCTATCATTGCACATATTTTCCCAATCTGGCAACTATAAACGTTAGGGTGCGGAGCATCATCAACCCTCACATCTGTTATCTGCATTAACGGGGGGACCCTTGTTTTGGCGCTAATGGTCTAACGAATAGCGGCCGCCCAAAGTTTAGTGTGCTAACGCTATTGGGAAGTTTTGTACGTTAGTGTGTAGCCTAGGGATTAGGGACGTTTGGAACGTTGTCGACATGAAATCTGCATCACACATCGGGCAATTGAATACTGCTGACATTATGAACTTTGCCTGATCTGGAAGACCTTCGTATCTTGCATAGCAGAGCGGCACGCAAGATATGCAACATGGTGTTGATATTTGAATTCGCTTTCCATATCTGGTAAAACGGGGAGGAAGTATGGCAAGTGCATCAGGTCGACTTGAACGCATCTGTGATGTCTTGATTGATGATGACCTGACATTTTATTAAGCCAGGCTACTGGCTACCCCTCGACACTTTGACCTGTGCCATTCGCTTGGACATCCTTCGGTACTCTCAAAGTTTGCAAGGAATACCCATCGCCTAAAGAAAATCAGCGACATGATCTCTCTAAATCTACTCGGGGCCCTACTTGCCCTGGCAGGCTCAAGCCTGTTGAATATCTGGTTCTTGGCCAACAAGAAATCTCATGCAGCCGGTACAGTAGAGAACAAGACCGCAAACCCCGTATCTCTTCCCAAGGGATGGTGGTCAAACGCTGAACGATTCCAAGCCGAAAGACGAGCGATCTTTAGCCAGGTAAGCACTGTATTCCATTCCATCCAATGCCTATATACTAAAACCTCCCGTTAGACCTGGACATGTGTCAGCCATCGTGGCCGTTTCAAGAAACCTGGTGACTACATTGTTTACGAGGTAGCCGGCTTTCGCTTTTTTATGATCTTGGGTAAGGACAGGGTTGTAAGATCTTTTCATAATGTCTGCCGCCACCGTGCTTTCCCAGTGGCGAGAAAAGACGCTGGATCATCCACCGTCCTGGGTTGCCGGTATCACGGATGGAGTTACGATTATACTGGTCGTCTTATCAAAGCGCCCTACTTTGATAACAACCCGAGCTTTGATAGAAGCCAGAACGGTCTCTTTGCGATCAACACAAAGGAGGATAAGAACGGATTTATATACATCAACCCCGGAACAGATCCCAAGATTGCCGAGAGCACACCGCCGCAGGGGGTTGCCACTGGAACATTAATCAAGATCACACCGGATCTTAGCCAGGTCCATAGCTTTGAGCTCGACGGTGTCTTCAATTGGAAGCTGATAGGTAAGTTCAAGAGCATATCCCTTTACGGTATTAGCTAACGAATCAAGCAGTCAACGAATTCGGACCTTCGCGGCTAACGCCGGCAACGGGAATGGCCAAATTATTCCCTACGTCCTTCGCTACTACAACTGCTCGACTTGATATCTATCCCCTGACGGTAGTACACACGGCTTCAGGTTCAAACTATTGGTACCAGATCACATACAATCCCATCTCTGCCACCAAAACATCCGTTCGTTGTGATGTGTACTCTGCAAAGAGTTCCGGGAGCCCTCAACTTGATCAGACCACCAGGGAGAACCTGGAGCAAGAGGTCAAGCAGAGAATTCAGGCCCTGGAGGCCGAGCACAAGAAAGTGACAGCTTTTGGGTACGACGCAGTCTCGACTAACCGTAAGTATACCCGTGCGCTGACTTTAATGAGCGTTAAGTGCTAACTTGTCTCACAGAATATCAAGGAAAGATCGTTTCTGTGGTCGAGAATCACATTAAGCAAGAAAGACTCCGAGGTTGTGAATTTCGACCCGCCGAGGTGAAAGCTCAACCGACTGATAAGGTCACTGCCAAGGCAGAATCACGTAAGTGCTCAACTAGTTTATCTAATCAGGTATTTGAGTACCTCTTGTTCGAACCGGAGAATTCTGACAAGGTGTGACAGTTTGCGCAGCCGTTGAGTGTGGGGAGAAGAAGTTGGACTGGTGATGAGGTGCAAATGGTTGTAGTCCCAAGAGACTACAAGAACCTTGAGGTTTAGAGCTTAATGGAGGGGTTTTGTCTCTATTGAGACATTTTACCTGGAATAATCCATAACTGCATATTGATGACGCTGGGTTGGCGTCAAGGTTGGTCACTTGGAGTGAAGTGATTTGCCACATGGAAACATTCAAGAAATAGCCAGGTCTATTGCAAAAATGCATTTAATTGCATTCAAATTCTCAAGCTACTGATTTATGGGTGATTGGTTTCCGATGTTATTAATCTGTTGATTCGTGTCAAGGTGATAAATTCTCGCCTGTCAATGCCTCAGTTTTGTTCACAATGGATGAGGCCATACATTTATGTAGCTTACACCTTCAGTCAATCCAATAGTATTTGAAAACATGTGCAAACGTAATCACACACGAGGATACCGATGACCTAGCGGGTTAGACAGAGTACCATCAGATTAGCGTATGTGGGGGCGCATTCTAGTGTTACCTAGATAGCTGGCCGATTAGATACCGAGTCATTCCCATCATATCATATCAGCAGGGTGAGAGGGGTCACTAGCTTTGCCCGTATCAGCGTCTCTGCATTACGATTCAATCTCGGCATCTTCTTTTGATCTTCCAACTTGACAACATGTCTCCGCCACCACAGAATACTGCCAAACAAACAAAGGCATCTCATCGTAAATCGCGACAGGGATGCCGCCAATGCAAAGCTCTGAGGGTACGTACTTATCACCCACGTCACGACCCCTCCCTCATTTCAAAGCGAGGTCCTCAAAAAGTCCAAGAAACTCACTAATTGGTAAACAGACTAAATGCGACGAGAAGAAACCTTCATGCACCCGCTGCGAGAGTCGTGCGGTTGCTTGCTCTGGTTACAACACGCATATTCGGTGGTCATATAAGCACGAGGTGCAACAGCAGCAAAGCGACACCTCACAAGAGACAGAGGCCACATCTGTACCGACCACTGATAACAACTTCCAGAATTTGTTCACCGAGGCTGGCTTTACCGTGCCCAGTTCTCAGGCTGCAGTATCTTCCTCCAACGAGGCCCCCATCACAGTTTTGTCCCATGATCACTCACTAGGCCCTCTATTTGGACTATGGAGTCAACCCTACCACCTTGACGCCCATTGCTTAGGAGACAGCTCTGCTATGTTTGGTTTAGAGGACACAAACCTCAATGGATTTCTGCTCCCGAGTGAAGTGCCTGACTGGATGAGTGTTCCCCTGCAAGGTCGTGTTGGGGAGACACCCCAAGACTCTAACCCTGTTCCCATCGGGGATGATGCATCCGATATGCTGAGAGACGGACGAATTAATAGTGGTTCAGCGCAAGACATAAGCCAGGCCCAGATTATCAGTATCCCCGAGTCAAGCCGGCTACGCGAGATACACCATGTCTCGTCGTCCCTGTCAACTTACTTTTTCCAGGACGTTCTCCCGCGTTACTGCACTTGGGACAGCAACTCCAGCATCATCCGAATTATCATCCAGGCGATGTGGCAGTCGTCTGGAGCCTTGCATCATACTATGCAAAGCATGGCTGCGTCATGTCTCTCCAATGAGATTCCCTACTTTTCCAAGATTGCAGCACAGGAACGCACGCTTGCCCTTGAATGCGTACAGGAAACACCTATGCGGGAAGACCGTCTGTTGACCGCTTTTTTGTTAGGCCACACATCGTGCTGGGTTAACCCGACAGATCTCGTGCCGAATCAGTTCAATGAGATATGGGCGACCCTACAGTCATACACCTCTTCAACAGGGACTACATCCGTCATCGCGTTTGTTCAAGAGGCTTTGGAATATTGGACCATGGTGTTATCTTTTATCACAGATACTGAACAGCTGGGGAACTCGGCCGCAGGACTCCCTCGCACATCTGGGCCACTGCCGCTCAACTCCATCATCACGCCGAATCCTTTCAGTGGTGTTACTCGCGGAGCTGTGAGCATCTTCACCGACACGAGTAGACTCATTTACAAGCTACGGAAACGCTTACCACATTTGAGATTCATTCGCGACGCCGACGTCAATTTTCTCCGCGACACACTAAACGAGGCTCACCGATTGGAAAATAGGATCTTGGAATATAGCCCTCTTGACGCCTCTACCATCGTCGTACTGGGAGATCCTCACACCACGCCTGAGCACTTCAAGATACTTGATGAAGTGTTTTGGTACACCTCTCTGCTCCAGCTGTACCGCGTTTTCCCAGACTTGCTCATCCAACGCTATCAGCCATGGAACCCCCATAAGATCCTTCAACCAGAGGCGCCCTCCCATGTACCCAGCCGGGATGAAACGGACGAGTGGCTTATGAATTTGGCTCTGCACATCTTGGGCATGCTTCAAGGCATTCCTCTTGATTCAAGGACTAGAAGCATCCAAGCTCCTATAATTGTAGCACTCTCGAGCGAACTGCGCCACAAATCACCGGATGCATCGGAATTGGACAGTGCATCAGAAGCCGGCGATCTCAGAGCAATGTCGCCTTCGATTATTAGTCACTCGATTGAAATAGCCCGGGCGCGCAGATTCGTTATGTCTCGTTTGTCGATATACTGGCATGTACTTCCTCTTCAAAAGGTTAAGAAATACCAGGTACTCGTCAAACACATATGGGAAGCGCTTGATGCTGGAGTCCCGGATGTATACTGGGCTGATATGCTTTGCAATAAACAGCTGAGAACAGTTATGGGGTAAACAGGTTGTAAATCATGAAATAGAGCAGAATGTAAGAGATATTATAGAACCAGGACAGGGCACAGACCTATAGCTAAGTTTTTGAAAGTCACGCATCTCAACGCGACGCCTCTCAACGCGTACAGGGTAAATCAACACGACGAATGATAACACATGGCATAGATGTAGTCATTGCTGCAGCTCGCAGGTGCGCCAAGGTTCGTCATGCACTCAATCGATCTAGTGTGGATAATTCTCCGATAAAGCCTCAAGGAAAATATTGTGGTCGAGTGGCCTGGGAAATGTTCCTCTACTAACCTGTTGCTGACACCTACAGGGAAGGAGCTTTCCTGTCATCCGAATAGAGTAATTGTCAACTTGTTATGTTGCGCAGTAGAGGGGCCCGTTTTGCCTCTGCAGGGTAGTGAGCAGCCCCATGCCACTGAAATCACTGCAAGGGTGCTACAATGGGCTAGCGGCATGTGACTGCGCGGCGCAGTGTAATGCACTCTATGCCTCAGCTTGAATTTTTTAATTTTTATCCTCGTGGTTTGCTTCCCATTCCAAAGCAAACAATACGCTGTTCTACCTCTTGGGAGCGAGCCTCTTTCGTTGTTGTGTCGGCCAAAGTAAACATGTCAATCACGGGTCGATAGACATAGATTAACATTCAGATTCCCGAACGCTCCGGACGGGGCCTGTAGATCACCGACCGAGGAACTCGTCCAGCATTTCCATCCCGAATGCGGAAAGTCGATTGATCCATGATTCCATCTCCACCCACTAGAGCCATTTGGTAGTGTAAACCCGCTTGAGACGGGCTGCCAAGAAGATCGAGGGATTATTTCCGGCAGGTCATTCGCAGCTAGTCCTGACCCCCAGCGCCTTTGATTCGCCGTCGAAGCGGCTCTGCAAGGCACGTTTTAAGGGGCGAAAGGGTTTGACTGGCAGTGGGGAAGGTGTTCATGACCGTTAAGACAATGGACGAACTAGAACATGTTAGCCTGAGTGGCGTCGGCGCTTTTCCCAAGCAAAGACTGGTTAGTGCTGGCGGCGAGCGTTACTGGTCACATTTTATTTCGGGGTGGCGCTGCGTTCGGAATATCTACCGTCCAAGGATGTCGCCATTGTCATGAATGTCAAGGTTGTCGCCTTGCAGATGTCAGGAAAGCGGGGACCACCTGATGGAGAACGCTCAGATCGCGAGTGTGGATGGTTTGCTTTGACTTTTTAAAGCCCCAAGACTTGACTCGTGATATCTCCATCTTTGACAAATTAGCCTCCGCTCTTAGTCGTCTAAACCGAATCCATAAGACACTGGGCTCTTTGTGTGGCACGTGTGGCTAATTAACTGTAGATCATAGCTTTTAGCTGCACGTTAGTCATCCCGAGTTCTTGTCCGCCAAGACAGGATGGTGGCATCAGCTGCAGGGGTATGGAGCACTTTTACTTCTTTCATATCTAATCTCCGACGATTGTGCTATCTTTACCTCGGATACGGATATACTCCCTTAGACCCTTACTACAGATCCCTCTGGGGAATCTGCCAAGAAAGGGAATGCACGTTGGAGACAGCATTGAATTCTCTCAGATAACAGCTGCAGTTCATGCCTGCTAGTGCTGCGGTGAGACTGGAAGGGTTTAGAGCCGGTGTATTAGACTAGATATAGATTAATAGGGGAACAGGGCATACAGCATCAAATTCCATGCATAAATACGATAATTGTCCCCCTCCTGCCACACCACTTCAGCTCATTCCGCCCAGCCAAGCCCAACTACCCAATATGAAGTCAATTCTCTCCTTGGCGCTTCTGCCTTTAGCATTCTTTACCGGTAGCTCCAACGCTCACCTTCATGCTCGCAACAACTGTCGCTGCCTACCCAGCGATGACTGCTGGCCGACCGATAAAGTGTGGACCAAGTTCAACAGCACCGTCAATGGCGCTCTTATCGCAACAGTGCCTCTTGGCTCGCCTTGCCACGAGCCCAACTACGACGAGGATGCTTGCGCCGCTGTGAAGGCTGACTGGAAATGGCCCATGACACAGTACGCGAGAACTCTTCTAGCCAAAACTCTTTTCGAGACTAACGGTTAATAGCATCGAGACTTCATCCTCGGTTATGCAGAATTGGTTTGCCAACCAGTCTTGTGATCCGTTTGTGACAAAGTCAAAGCCTTGTACTCTTGGCAACTATGTCAGCTACGCCGTCAAGGTGTCAAATACCCGCGATGTTGCTGCCGCTATCAAGTTTGCCAAAACATACAACATCCGACTAGTCGTCCGAAACACAGCCCATGAGTATGTTCCTCCAAGCCCTGGTTGATTATCCCTACTGACTTTCTGCTTTAGCTACTTTGGCCGTTCTACTGGTGCTGGTAGTCTCGCCATCTGGACCCATCATATGAAGAAGCAGGAAGTTGTTCAATGGTCTGATAAGCTGTATACTGGCCCTGCTCTTAAGCTTGGTGCTGGTGTTCAAGGTTACGATTCTGTCAAATTCGCCCATGACAATGGCCTTACTAGCGTACCAGGCGAGTGCCCTACTGTTGGCCTTGCTGGGTTCACTCTTGGTGGTGGCCACTCTCCTCTGAGTACTAGCTACGGTATGGGCGCTGATAACGCCCTTGAGTACGAAGTTGTTACCGCCGATGGCAATGTTATTACCGCCACTGCTACTAACTCAAACAAAGACCTTTATTGGGCTATGAGCGGCGGTGGCGGTGCCAGCTTTGGTGTCGTAACATCTATGACTGTTCGCGCCCATAAGACCACTACCATTGGTGGCGCCAAGCTTACGCTTGTCGCTGGCGCAGATAAGGATGCATACTACGCTGCTGTCAACAGATTCCACGAGCTTCTGCCCGGTATGATCGGCAATGATTCCACCGTTACCTACATTCTCACCGGAGCTTATTTCGCTATCACACCCGTCACTATTGCGAACTCAACTGGCGACTTCGTGCGTGATACCATCCTCGCTCCCTTTACCGACTACCTCACCGAGGCAGGCCTTACATTTACTGCCTCCTACTCTACCCTGAGCTTCTACGATCACTATGCGCTCTACAACGGCCCTCTGCCCGGTGGTTCACTCCAAGCTGCTCAATTCCAGTGGGGTGGCCGTCTCATTCCCAGTACAGTAGTTGCCGGTGCCGATTTCAATAAGCTCACCCGAAAGTTTGCCTCTACTGGACTTGTTCTTGCTGGTAGCGCTGGCAAGTTCGAGAGCGTAACTGGTGTTTCTAACGCTATTCCCTCTTACTGGCGAAAGGCTATGATCTCACTACAGTTTGGATCTCTTTGGGACGCTACCCGTTGGGATGATATGGCTGCTGACCAGAAGAAGATGACTGAGGTGTATATGCCCCAGCTGAAGGATGTTACTCCTGGAAGCGGTACATATATGAACGAGGCCGATTTCAACGAGCCTGAATGGAAGGAGGTGTTTTATGGCTCCAACTGGGACCGCCTGAACGAGATCAAGAAGAAGTACGATCCTCAATCCTTCTTTTACAACTACAAGGGTGTTGGCAGCGAGGCTTGGACTGTGGAGAAGGATGGTCGTATGTGCAAAGCCTAGGTTAAACTATAGACATATAATGTTGGGACTTGTACTATGTAGTTGTATTAATATCAAATATTAAGAAGTACCGTAATATCTCACGAA
>QHHG01000161.1:0-89832 GCA_004367055.1 Fusarium sp. NRRL 66335
TCGCTTATCAAGCACGTTAGCTATAATTAAACTAATCATTAATATATATTAATTAAGCTACTACTTTACAGTTAAGGGGAAGCTAATTTTAAGGATAATTTACCTATAGAAAACTAATATTAATAAACTTTACAAGCTGTAATGTTAAGAAAAGTGATTTGTTATACTATTCAACTATAAAGTACATATATAATAAAGCTTTACACAAAGCGATAGGCTAGGCTAGTGGTTGTAATAGCACAGATAAATATAGCCTTTTCCCTTTCTATTTATAAAACCTTTCGGCCGGTCTATGGTACTATGAATTCGTTGAAAAGAGTCAATTCTTCAAATCTTTCAGCTAGATCTTGCGCCCGACCATTATTTTGAGATGACAGAGCATCTCTAAAGTCAACAATGCACGAGACCCCAACGTCAGCCAGATTGTGATGACGGCCGCGAAGCTTGAGGCCTTCCATAAATTCACGGGCTTCTTCATTCGAGATCATGCCTGTTTCCAACCCAACTGCCATAAAAGCCTGGGCAACTTTTCCCATGACAGCAAAACGAACATAGACCTCCCTTATCCAACCCATACCCAGTGCTATGTTGAGACGCCAGCCTAGGGTATCTTGGCTGTGGAGGGTAACGTCCATAACGTGGAGGACGGCGCCATTCATTGTGAAGTTGTAGAACCTTGAATCATAGTTCGTGGCGTAATCCAGAAGAATCCTTTGGAGCTGTCTTAGCGACGCGTCGAAAACCGTTTTAGGCGAACTGTCTTGCGATGAGAACGAATGTAACCGGATACTCTCGCTTGGTTCCTGGAATGGGCGAAATAGATCGAGAATAATAATATGGAAGTGTACGCTACATTGGGTTTAGCTGTGTGACAGAAAATTCCAGAAAAAGGAAAAGGAGGTATTTAGAGAAAGAATAACAGGATATTTCTTTAACTTACTGAACGACAGAAACATGCGGGAGTTTCTGGTCTTGCCGCTTCATGCCTTCATTGAGATTGTCTGCCCAAGCTAGCAGTTTCTGGTACTTTGACTCAACAAATGCGTATGGAACAACATCCTGCAGTGAGGCTGCATCGTTCCTGCTATATACGGCTTGTATTTCTTGCGAGATAGTCCACATCTTGCACCATTCCATGAAGGTGTGGTCTGAGTACTCGGGCTGTGGATAGGCAGGCCAGTCATAGGGGTAAGCACTGCTCGAAGAGCCAGGTATAGGCAGCATTGGAGGGTTTTCAATTGGCTTTCCCCTGTAGTAGCTCACATGCAAACTGTCCAGAATGTCGGTTTTCGTGAGCAACTTCGGTATCAAGACCCTATTCACCTACCTTAACCAAGTATAGCAACTCCAAGCTGCGTGGGCGGAAGCCCTGAAGGCTTTAGGAGGTAGCTGACGGAATTTTTCATAAAGATGGGGTGTGTGACGGACTCCTAGCAAAGACATTCGCTCTGCCATATAGCGTCCGTCGGCAAAAGATTGCAGAGACATCTCGTCCTTGCCGTGCAGTAGGGTAGCTACCCCCAGCGTGATCAAGCCAGATAAATTGACGATCGAGTCCGACAATCGCTCCGCTTGCCAAAGACTTTCTGCCTCGTTAAGGAATGCACTCGCCAGCGGGAAAGCCCTCGAGTCGAGAGAGGAGAAGCACAACTAGAAGTCGGCGGTTAACAAAATGTCCAAAGCAAGTATTTATCCTCACCCACCGAAGCTAAGCAAAGCAATGAGCTGACAAGAAAAGAGGAGCAAAACTCCAAACGACCATCAATAAGGTCATCAAGGAAAATAGCCTTATCGAATGCGCCAATTATGGCGTGTTCATTTTCGAAATACACAGATAGTAGACTGGCCGCGAACTCGTCACTTATAGGAACCCGAGTCCAGTACTTAAAACTCACTTCCGCAAGTCTCGGATCACAGAATACCCTATTCTGAAAAGGGCCTGATAGGGGCGAGTGACCTCGGCTGTCGGTGCCCTGGAGAGGGGATGGAGGTCCACAGATAAGGCCCTTTGTCGAAATAGCATCATTGGGGTTGACCGAAAGCGTCTCGTAGTTCTCAAGCAGTGCATTGGTGGCGACGTATGGGGGGACACAGCCGGGACGCCGTTCGAATATATTGCTGACGTTGACGGCTGAAGTATCAATATCAACCAGTGCTGGGTAGGCGTTTCCGTGGAGTACCCCCAGTTCAAACTCCAAGCCTGACTGGGTAAATGGTAGCGTCGCCCGGGCAGCTTCGATATCCGATGGGCGTTTCCGGGCCATGGAATTTCTGATGGAAGACAAGACAGCGTCCAGATGCGGGGTTGACTTTAACCGTCGGATCATCGCGAGGGCATCGTGTTCCGGGGCTGATCGAAGATGCTGTATAATGTCCTGGTGTTGCTCGAGCTCAAGTTGGAGCTGAGCCAGTTGACGCTCCATAGCCAAACGCCGTGTGTCCTCTTTCTGAGTGTAGATGCACACATTGCTGCTCTCATTGCAGCGATTACAGCTTGGCCGATTACCATCACACTAAAAGGTCAATGAAATTCAATCAGGTGCATTAGACAGAAACCAACCGAAATCTTCTTAAAGCGACACCTATTGCACGCGAGTTTGACGTGGGGGCGCCTCCTGGTGATTGGTGAAGCTGGCGATGCTTCGGAATTAGCCTGGTATTTAGGCGCGGGTAGGAGTGTCCGATGACTTCGTTTCATGGCAAGTTTCTACGTTTACTCATTATGGGTGGAACGCCAACGTTAGTGGCTCAGGTGCTTACTTCAAGAATTACAGTGTGGGGTGTCGGACGGTTTGTTGCAGCGGTGAGGTATTGCCCCTCAACGAGTTGGTTTACATCAGAAGTTGCACCCAACGCATAATTCGCTCAAAAAGCAGTATAATGCAAATAGCGAGGGTCATGATGATATCATGCAGTGATGAGCCAACGGAGAGCGGCTCCGGCTTCTCTTATTGGTCAAAATTCTGCTTAAGAAGACCATACCTATGGCATATTTCTGATGGCTGGGAATGTCAAAGGCCCACAAGCCCCTCTGCAAAACTAATTCGGAAACCTGCCTGGTAAACTGAATCGCACCTAAGAATGCCAAAGACGAGTTTAACCCAATCACGGTCGAATCCTGAGCAGTCAACATCTTCTCAGGGTCTGCGATAGCTACGTCCTGCAGGATCCGTGCAAGCTCTCACTGTGCAGGCCCATGAGTTGCCCCGCAAGCGAAAACTGATATCAGTGGCTTGCAACACTTATCGGCGGCACAAACCAAGGGTCAGTATCAGTATCAAAGATATGTTTAAACATACGGACCGTGATTAGTTCGATGGAGCCCAGCCCACTTGCGGACTCTGTCAAGCCAAGAGGAAAGAATGCACATACCAAGGATCAAGTAGCGAGACTCTCAAGCGTAAAAATGCCAAGCTAGAGGTTTATTACGCTGGTTTAGAGGAGGTCATTCCTTCAGTAGCAGTAGGTTCATAGTGGCGTTATTATTCGTTATGTTGATTAGACCTGTACACATTTAGAGACCTAGCTTTCAAAAAAAAAAAAAAAAGCCCAACTAGAGGAAGTTATTATCGCTATACAGCGCCGCCCGATGCGGAAGCCAAGGCTATATTCAACCGTATTCGAGCTGGAGCGGATGCTTAGTCAATCTTGCGCCGAATCAGACAAGCCTATATCCTACTCCAGCTACACTTGGAGCCCAGGACGAGATACCGTTACGACTTCGCCTACAAGTCACACTTAGCGAACCTTCTAAGCACCGTAGAGAATCCTTATCTTTGCTCTTTGCTATACGAGGGCGGGCGTGTGGGCGCTCCCGACTCAAGCCTCACCTTGTCATCTGCGGATGAGAAATACCAGGCTGAGTACCTCCGACCTTACCATGCCACAAGAGTCATCAATTCGAGGTTAGAAGAAGTAAAGCGGTCACGGTGGACTAACGTTCCTGTTGATGATATTTTCATCAGGGAGCTTCTTCACCTCTACTTCTTACACGAGTATGACTCGGTTCCATTATTTCACAAAGATTATTTCCTTAATGCCATGGTGGCGCTTGATGGCCGATTCTGTTCACCTCTGCTTGTCAATGCAATCAGGACTCTTCGATCCGACAAACAAGGTTCGAGCCAATGACTCCCGCAAGTCTCGTGACTTTACAGCCTGGGGTCTTTTCTACTTGCAAAGGTACGGTGTTGCAACATCTCAGTCTGGAACATTTGCTTCAGCGCGTTTGCTAACCACGACTTCGATTTCAGCATCGGATGCTGTTACTTTTTGATCCTACCAATGATTAAGGAAACGACCAAGATATCCTTGCCGGATATAGACAAATTCCCTGAATGCTACGGCGAGATTTGGGTCAAGTACCCTCTAATTCAGGTAAAGGTTCCTATGCAACTGGGTCACGCAGCCAAACCCAAAACGGAACTCGCTATCAGCATGAATCATATTGCTGCCGCTCGTTTTGACAAAGAAGATAAAAGCGGTCCCCAAACGCCAAAGAACATCAGTGGCTTTATTACTGACCTTAAACGGTGGTATGGAAGATTGCCTGGTCCGCTACTGCCCAAGAACGTTTTCTTTCCATCACAGCTCAAGTTACAGTACGTCGCATCTCATCCGATACTCTTGTAATTGCAAGGGCTCGAAATCACAAGTCACTAATCTCTTTGTATAGCATGTTTTACCATAATATCCTCATCAATTTATATGAACTACCTTCATCAGAAGTAGATATAAGCGCTTCGCCCACCCATGTAGAAAGCCAGCAACTCGGTTTAGATCATTCCAAAATTTGCTTGGAGACGCTTGTTCGACTATACTACCTTCGTCACGGATTCCATGGCTCGGATGCACTGCTCACCAACTTTCTTGTACTTATCGCATTCCAGTCCATCGCCAAACTGAAGGCTGAAACTCCTCTCTCATCTTCTACCTCCGACCCCAGTACAACTAGGATACCGGCATCGACACCAGCCCTGAGCGACGCCCGTGCAACTCTTATTCTTGCCCAAAAGAGTCTCGAAGAGCAAGGATGATCTTATTTCTTTTCCCAGACTGTTTTCCACTTGGTTCTGAACAGCATGAGCCCAGAGGATGCGCAGCTAGTGCAGCATCATACAAAGGTTCCCAGCGAGGGTCCTAATGAGCGCAGGATGCGTGCCGAACATGTTTATAGCGACTTCCCAATAGAAATCGTGACCGTCACAAAAGGCGCCACCAGCCAGTCTCTAGATAAACTGACGAAAAGGTACGCTGAGGTGACACTGGAACAAGCGAACCCGGCAGCAGAACAAGAGCGGAATGATGGTAGCAAATAGAGTGAAATATTAGGATACTATATAAACTTTATCCTTTAATATTTAACAGATTCTCTCTACATTAAGTCTGCAGAAGTTATAGCTTTCCAGGGACGCACTCTCACTTACTGAATCTATTACCAATCTCGTCCCCTTATCGTTGTGATCTTCTACGCCTCTTACAACCCGCCCCCTCCGACATTGCACTTTGATGGATCCCGGTAGATGATGTGAGAACATTTGGAGTGCTGATCACTCGTTTCTCTGTAGTTAAAGTCTTGATAGTTAACGTCTCGATGGTAGACATCTCAAGACTAGTGGTAAGGCGAATCGAAGCCGTACTGGCTGTTGATGTAGCTGTTGTAGCCTCTGAAGACGATGATGATTCAGTCGAGTTTGGAAGGTCCTCCGATGTCGACTCCGAAGATAAATCAGATATTGGCATCGACGATGCCGTTGATGCTGCTTGCCTTGTAGTTGATGCAGTTGTCGAAACAGTTGACTGTATGAGCTCCGATGATGTAGACACGGTTGAGGATGATGAGATTACCTTCGAAGCAAAGTTGATACCGGCAGAGGGTCGGGTCCCGGTGAACGACTCAATCAAATGACATTCACTGTGAGGATAAGGATAGAAGTTGATGGCCATACACCTGATGTCGTTGTCGCATATGGCCAAGCAATTCTCCATGCTGTCTTCCTCGGCGCGTCGATAGATAGACTCCCCGGTCGAGATAGTAGCGCAACTAATAGTGAACTTGCCAGTGTAGATACTGCCCGACATTTGACTGCACGATGGCGGTGTTTGTGATGATGAGGATGAAGTGGTTGTAGAGAATGCTTCCGACGATGCAGTTGTAGATGGCGTGGGTGATAACAAAGTAGCCATATCGTACAAATTATTAAAAGCCGGACCATCAGTCCCGTCCAGTAAGTAGCATAGCGACTGACTACGATCAATTAGTGCGGCCTGGCAGTTTGTGGTGGTGGCACACAAATGTATGCATGCTGATAAATCGACAGTATTGTGACTTGACCCGATTTGATTGCCACCAGTTGCATATGAATTGCAATCAACTTGGAACTTGAAGCCAGAAGGAGCTTCATAGGGATTGCTCATCTCGTCACAAGAAAGTTGCGCTGAAGACGCCGTAGCCGATGCAGTTGAACCTGACGTTGACGCCATGAACGATGTCGAAAATGTCGAAGTTGCTGATGCCGCTGAGGATGTAATGCCCTCTGAGGTAGAGTCTGGCGACGATGATGTAGTGCTGGCAGCAGAAGGGGTTACATATGTGATATGAGAGATAGTCCCTCGGGCAGTTCCGGAAGCTGGTTGCGTAACCACAGAAGTTGCTTCGTAAGTTGTAGTAGATGTAACACTTGTTGTGTCATAGTCAACCTTGAACGGCTGGTCGCAGTCATTACAGGGTCGGATTTTGATCATAACGGCAGTATCGCCGTAGCCATCCAGACGATCGCATACTGCAATCCTCAACGCGACGGATGGGGTATTGGGTTTGATCGAAAATCGGAGTGGTGGAGAAGACATCAAAAATGCAGTATCGCCATTAGGTGCTGGTATACCCCAGGGCTCGGTGAGATATTTTGACGAGGAGTCGAGTGCAACCCCATTCTCGTCCTTTGCGTAGTTTACCCCATCGATCAGAAGCAAGACTTTATCGGCAGAGCTTGTTGCTGTTAGCATTTCAGCACGTTCCTTCCGAAAGTAGACTACTTACACAGGATCACAGCTTGCAATAACCATGTCGACGAGGAATGTTGTAGCCTTTGT
The DNA here is from genome assembly GCA_004367055.1 of Fusarium sp. NRRL 66335. Lineage (NCBI taxonomy): Eukaryota > Fungi > Ascomycota > Sordariomycetes > Hypocreales > Nectriaceae > Fusarium > Fusarium sp. NRRL 66335. The sequence continues at coordinate 7,093 of QHHG01000161.1, forward strand.
TAGAACAACGTTCAACAGGTAATTAGCTCCGTTGTAGCTGTCTGCACCACAGTACGATTGAGTATATGCATCGTACACATCAGTGGTATAGGAGCTTGGACACGTGTCGCCAGGGCCGATAGGTGATGAGGTCAAAGATCCAGTTGACAGAATGATGCCCTTCTCCATTCCAAAAGGGCCATCCGTAAATGACCTAATGGCAGCTGGATCTCCACTGTAGCCGGACGACGAGGAGTAAATATCCTTAGAATTATTGAAGAGAACTTGCGCCAACGCCAGTCCGCCCTGAGCAGTCTGCCTAATGGTGATACCTGAGCAGGGACATATCAATGACGCCCAGAGGGCTAGAAGCGTTTGTTGCTTCCGCATGCTGGAGGAAACAATCGGAGATGAGGAACAAATCGTGGTGAGGAACGCAGAGTGCGCAGAATGACAGTAAGGTTGGAGGGTATGAGGAGCATTCTGTCAACGGGGAAGCTTTCTATACATTGTGTAATCAAACCCCTGTAGCTGAAGCAGCTATGGATCGGCCGCTATGCTTCTAGATGCGCAGTCGTATCGGTCTAAAAATGATAATCAACAGGATTGACAAAAGTTTGCGTCTAATTGGCTAATACCAGCCGAAAGGAAAACAAAGCAACAGTACTTGGCACTAAGGCGGTCTCGAATTCACTACTACTGTCAATAGTTTGGCCGCTATTGATCTACCCTGGTCGAAGGACTAACTGCACTTAGAGCCTCCTGTAAAGAACCCTGTAGTCTACCTACTGTAGCTGATTCCCAGAAAGTTAAGGGGGTGGGGCGAAGGATAGCAGAGATAAGATAACATGATAAGATAAGGAGTCCTACCCGGTACCTTACAATATCGTTAAGAGGAGAGGTATAAAGTACTATTTAATAACTAATTAGAGTTTTTTATTAAACTGTTGCCCTGGTTCCTGCGTAGACATCCCAATAGGCGATTTAGTTGCTTTATTATCGTCTGTCTAGAGTTATTACGCCTATCATCCATTGCAATCGTAGTAACGTGGGTTGGGAATTCAGCGAGCATGCACGTGTCTAAAACACGAAAAGATATAGGCAATAGGCTGGTCCTTTGCGTACTGGGTGCAATCCTGTTATTAATTCGAACCCTCCTAAGCTTAATGTTAATAACTTATTAGACGTGTTAGGAAGACGCGATTTGTAAGACTTGTACTGTATTAATTTGGTACCTACATTGAATAGTATTAAATGAAAAGCCAAGAGCCATCTAAGAGTGACAGCTCAAGAAGCCAATTGTAAGCGTTATGGTTAACTGACAAATCTCCAGTTATGACCGAATTGTTATGTAGGGGCATGCTTTTAGAGGATATTGAATCGTGTTTCTTCCATAGGGTTTCTAGAACCATTGCAGCATTCTTGGTATTAGCGCAATGTCCAATATGCCAGATCCTGTTTAATATTTTAAGTACCCAAGGTCTTCTCTGCTGATTAATAGTCGCGGCTCCGGCGATGAACGTTGGCCATATCAGGCACTTGAGGAGATTATCGTCTTCCCGTTCCAGGAATGTGTATCTTGCTATAAGATCATCAACAAGTGCTGGTTTCAGGATGGAACCATCCCCAGTAAGATTGAAGAGGACATGGCAGGCGTAAACTTCAGCTGATAGCCTCCAAATAGTGCCGAGTTGCATTAGATCCATATATGGCACCATCGAGTCGTTCACTGTGATATCCATCGCCCACGCTGCAATGTCGTATGAACGAAGACGGTGTAGTGTGTCCTTCAAGTATTCGACATCTGCTATCTGTAAAGCAAACATAGCATTGACCCCTCGCTTCAGGGCAAAGGTTTCAATAGCTGACAGAATAGCAACAGGGCATCCAATTGGCGCGACAGTCGAGGAAGTTCGAATTTGCGTTGCAGGGAGAGTGGATTCACTGTTTAAAGCTCCTGGTTTCGCCAGAGAAGAACCGAGTATCTGAAAACTACACAAAGGATTTGTATTAGCTGATGTCAAGAAAAGAATACCTGACTCAGCAGGACTCACGTGGCGGCTTCGCATAGTAGAGTTTCAACACTGCTTTCCCAAACAGAAGAGGTATTGATAGATCCAGCTTCGATCAATTTCTTGGATCCTTGGAGATGAACATTCCAGGCTCCGGATCCGCTCTCAAAAATATCAAGAACAGCCAGAAGCACGATTGCAATAACGCTAGCATTGTCTCTAGCTCTTGAATGATGCATAGCCAGGTGAGAAGAAACGAGGTTCAAGCTTAGTTCCTTCGACCGCAAGTAGTAGTCAATTAACGCTCTCTCAGATGTAGTTAGCCCAGCGATATCAGATTTCGGCGTGATAAGTGGAGGTGCTTGATCTGTCGCTGGCGGCGGTAATCCAGGCAGAGTCAATCCCGTAAGACCTTGAATGTAGTGACACGCGGCTACCGTCACGATAGCGGTTGCCACCATTGGCGATGTAATCCAGGGAATGATTTTACGGTATGGATTCTCTGGGTTATCTTGAAAGACAAGGCTACCACAGACGCGCTTCGAGACTAAAGATGGATAAGCTGATGGCCGGGATATAGAGGATTGGTAAGAACTGACAATAGTCGATGAAGAATCGAGGTATGTTGCCCAGGTCCTTGAACAAAGGCTCCGTGAGAGTCATCGGCATTGAGAAACTGACCGGCCATGGAATTGATGCTTGAAGTAGATCATCATATCCTTGGCAGGTGGTTAGTCCATTCCACTCGCTGAACGACAGGGACTGTTGCTCGGACTCTCCAAACGTTCGATTCTTCATGGGTCCACGTCGAGCCACACCTTTGACCCAAGTTAGGGGTTTCTTATAACCAAGGCATTCCACGCCGTGGCCCCAACATTTCTGGCAGTATGGAACTCCTCCGTCACACTTGAGGCGGCGCTTTTTGCACGTCCAACATCTTCCCATCTCTGGAGGGCTCTTCAGACTCAGCGGAGTCGAATTGACGTTGGACCTGGAACGATACTTGATGGTTAGCCACGTGGAGTTAGTGTTATTCAATATTTTACTCGTGGATAAAGGATAAGTATGCTTGTCCGGCTGATCCGCTCCATTATCGTGGGTAGTAAAGCTGACTTTCCATGACTCTATTAAACAGATCATGATTTCAAATCGAGCGCGGGGAGGTTTCAACGTCAGAGGCCCACTAAATTTCATTTATTTACCATATTGAGTCTAGTGCTTCTTGATGATCCTCCACTCTTCCCATATCCGACTACTATTGTAGTAATGTTGAAATCATCGATTGAAGTATATATAGATGTCCAACGAACCTCTTATTCTGACAATCATTCCTCTTCTTACTTACACAAGTTTCCCCTTCTATCAAGCTCTACCTCGCTCCGCAACCTCGTCTCTCAAAAGAAAAACATGACTTCCACTGAAGTTCAGGCCAACGGTTGGACTGCTGTTCCCGTAAGCGCTAAAAAGATCATCGATTCTGTGGTAAAGCTTCAAGAAATACCTCCTTACAAGACTCAAGACATTCCGTTCCCGTCTGAAGACAAACTTGTCGCTGAAGCTCAAGCCTTTGCCAAGGCACGCCTGAGCCTAGAAGCCTACAACCACTCCATGCGTGTCTTTTATTGGGGTTAGTTGTGCAATAACACGGGCCAGGAAGCAATGCTAAATATTCGGCCAGGAACTATTATTGCAAAGCGTTTACTGCCTGAGCATGCTCAATCGTTGTCACCAGCCACCTGGGCACTTACCTGCCTTTTGCACGACATTGGTACTGCGGAAGCTTACTTTACCTCGACGCGCATGTCTTTCGATATCTATGGCGGCATCAAAGCAATGGAAGTCCTCAAGGTGCTTGGCGGTAGCACCGATCAAGCCGAGGCTGTTGCTGAGGCCATCATTCGCCACCAGGATATGGGCGTAGATGGGACTATCACATTCCTTGGTCAGCTAATCCAACTTGCTACGCTATATGATAATGTCGGCGAATATGAAGGTATCGACGATTTTGGTAGCTGGATCGACGAGACTACTCGTGACAGCATTAACAACTCATTCCCTCGTCACGGTTGGTGTTCTTGGTTCGCGTGCACAGTCCGCAAGGAGGAGTCCAACAAGCCTTGGTGCCATACTACACACATTCCTCAATTTGACCAGCAGATGGAAACGAACACTCTGATGAAGCCGTGGGAGTAGGAGAAAGCTACGAACTCTTATGTTGCATAGTAGATAGTCTATGGCAGGAGATCTCCAATTCAGAGGACACAGATAGCTCTGTGATTTACCACAAGTGCTCAGTCAGTGCACGTAGATCTGAGATTAACTCCAAGATATGAAGGTGCAGTACCGCGGGCTTTTCCTCATTCTTTTTAGCTTGTCAAATACAGCAGAGTGGGGAAGGGGTGACATAAGAGGGAATGCTGCTCCACAGGGCGCAAATGTTGCAAGGCAGGTCGATGCGCTAAATCTCTAGCTCACGGAAATGATATATGTGGGGCTCTTTTCAAGAATGTCCGTTTCCTCAGCCAGATTCATGGCCGGGCTTCAAATCCCCATGCACTTCGCCACACCAGAAATCACTCAAACGAAGAGGCAGGTCGATGCGCACCACTCCCGAAAAATACACCGGTTATGGATTCGGACTATCAACCCCGTTCTTTCCGACGTAATCGTACTGGATGCTGGAATTGCAAGAGTGATGTCTCGACCCCCGCAAATATTAGAATGATAGCTAACCTGACGCCATAGGCCAAAAGAGAAGGTGTTCCGGTAAGCGATGCGTGGATTGTCCTGCCCCCTAGAGGGTTAGTCACCTAACTGAAACGCTTGGTAGAAGAGCACCCTTCCTGTAGTCGGTGTATCCGGCGAGGATTAGCCTGCAGTTATGGCCTTCGACTCCAATGGGAAGACGAGACGAGGTGTGCTGGAATTGCATTCGGGAGAGCAGCTCCACAGAACCGCGCGCCAGAGACAACACATTACTTACTGCCGGTTCCGCGAGGTAGGTTGCGGTGGTTGCACATAGCGGCAAATGAGGTGCGACGATTTCCCTACGTGGATGCAAGCACGAGAGCTGATGAAACGCCTGATCGGCCCGAACTCTCACTACAGCCGTCGTTAAATGGGCTACCAAGGCTAGAGCATAACGATGGCACATTATTACAATACTGTAAGCCTTGAAAGTATTGACACTGATCATGACTAATAGAGTGGTAGATATACAAGAATGGTCTGCTAATCGAGTCCTCTCAAAAAAGCTGGGAAACCCTTTCCAACAACTAATATTACCTCGAGCATTTCAATTCAGCCCCCTTTTACACATGATCATGAGCCTAGCAGCTCACGGTCTATTTAATCGAACTCATGTTGATCACCAGCATCAGCGCCAGGAATTCTATTCGTCTATGCTTCAACACAAACTGCGGTCACTCCAGGACATGCGGCGACTTTTATGCAGCAGCAAGGGCTTGGAAGATATATATGATTGCACAACTCAATGCGAGTGGGATGGTCTTCTGATATCTGTTATGCTGCACAGTTTGATGGAAATGGCCACGAATAGTACCAGCGAATGGGCTGTACATACCCTTGGAGGGTTGTCCATCATAAAACGACATGGGCACAAACCATTCAGTCCAGAAGTTTATCGTTTTGTCACCGACCACTTCTCGATTTCTGAAGCTTTTCTTGCTACTACAGGAACTGAGCTTGAAATTGAAGACCTGAATGGCTGGCTAATACCACAGCGAAAGTCCATGTTCCCAGTATTGAGATCAATGCACGGCCGTTCACAGATCAACCCTTATACAGGGCTATCATCAGAGCTTATTCAAAACATCACTTTGATAACTTCGATTATCCAGCGTCATTCGGGGACAGGATCAGATAGGAAAAGTGCGGCCGTCATGCGTACGGAGCTGCAACTGGTAGAGAACCGTCTCAGCCAATTAGAACAGTGGTCTAAAGATTCTGACACGGAAAGTCTCATTTATATCAACGCTGCGGCATTCGAGGCTGCAACCTGGGTTTATCTTCGAGTGGCTCAGTACGGTTGTGATGCGGAAGAGATACAGAAAGATTTGATGCCGAAGCTGTTTGAGGCGATACGTCAAGTTCACGAACGGCGGGATGCTCTTAGCGGGTCAATGCCGTACCCGCTATGGGCTCTGTTCATTGCAGCTTGTCTTGCCCCCGAGGACCAAAGAGTTCAGGTTTTGGACTGGTTCGAAGACCTCAAAGGGTGCCGTTCACTCAGCAATGTGTCTAGCACGATGGAGGCGGCAATGATGGTTTGGAAACAACAAGATTTAAAGTTCGTTAATGGGCAAACAAGGGGGAGCAGAGTATCGGGAGTCCCTTGGCACGAAGCCATCCGGTGCCTTGGATATTTGCTGTCGCTCATGTGAATGCCCGATTTATCTAGGTCGATGGTAATGAAAATATGCGGACTAATTTCTTTCCTCCTTCTCATTTTCCCGTGCTGAAGTTTAACTGCCAAAGGATGACGACGGTGACGATGTTACGAAAGATTTATGACTAGATAAAGAAATGCTTCTCCAAATCCCAATTCGGAACTAGACTTTCCCCGCTCACGTGGTTACCCTACCCTACCATCTAAGCCTGGATTGGAGGTATGTAGCATCGGGTAGACTTCTTGACTAACCGTTTTCGCTGTCATCGCAGTAGGAGTTCGGGCTCCTACGAATCAGCCGGGAGATCGTCTATCACAGGCTAAGGCCTGCGCATCGACTTGCCTAAGGATGTTTGAGCCCCACAGAGCCACATAGGGCCCCACCACTCAACTGTTCTTCTACTCACCAATCATAGTCTTTCTAACATGCCCCTAACTTAAATCAGAACTCTGGAATGAGATGATCGAGTTTAGTACACAAGTCATGTTTACGTATATTTTACCCCTCGGAGGTCGAGCAGGTAGATACAACTCCTCTTCTTTGTTTCCGCGTCCATCGGATTCATGCCTGTGAATTCTGTCCTGTACAGAATACCATCCACTACTAAGATCCGCTATTCTATTCTCAGCCCTGTCATACCTTTAGTTGTATCTTTGCACCATTTTTGTTCATCCAGTATTTATCGCGCCATGAGTGGACCAACCAGTACACAGAGCATTCTGGGCGAAGCACGCATAGCGCCTGAAATATTTCAGCTTCGCCCGGATTATCGAGCCCTTCTAATACAAGCCGAAGGCATACCTCCAGGACCCAGCGACGAAGCCAGTGAGGCGATGTTGAGGGAAGCAGAAGAACACGTCAAGACCCTCACATCTACCCAACCCGTCGTTGAGCTCCCGCATATTGCAGCTTGGCGAGAAGCTTACAAGGCCTTCGGCGCCAAGCCCCAGCGCACTCGCAACAGCTTGGAAGCCCTAACACTTCGTGTCAATAAGGGCGGTCTACCGCGCGTCAACCGATTGACAGACATATACAACGCTATTTCTGTCAAGCATCAGATCCCCTTTGGTGGTGAGGATCTGGATAAATATGATGGCGCGCCTTTCCTGATCCGCGCCACTGGAAAGGAAGAGTTCCACACCACAGCTGGTGGCCAACCCGCAACAGAGCTGGTAGCCTCTGGGGAACCTATCTGGTGTGACAGTACTGGCATTACGTGTCGACGATGGAACTGGCGACAGGGTCCACGAACTGCGCTAACAGACGAGACTACCCGTGTTCTCTTTATCTTGGATGCTTTGGAGCCACTGTCAGACGAAGAGCTTGTTAAAGCTGCCGAGGAACTCTGCGATGCACTCAAGGCACTATCGTCAGCAGTGAAGACATCTTATCGAGTTCTTAGCGGTCCTGTATAGATGATAGGCTAGGCTGGTTAGTCTATAATTAGAAGGAAATGCATATCGTCTATATCGTTCAATAACCCACACTCTTTGTACTTCTTTTCGTTACTTATCTATACTGGTTTAAACTTAGAACTTGAAGTTTATCATAGACTACTGTTTAATAATAACTTTTCTGGTTCAAACGTCGTCAGTTGAACTGAGGGATATATATCTTGGCGTCACAGTTGTTTTGCCACCCGAGACGGAGCATCTCGCCATCCACACATATCCACCAGGCCTCGAATTATCTGACTTCCCTCCCTGACTTGATTCCCGTCCGTGTATTAGTATGTATGTATAGCACGATATTCATGACAGTGACGGATCGATTCTGATGTCCGTGCCGCTTAGGTAAGAGCACAAGTGGATCAAAGACGACGTCACAGGATTGGTTCAGAGAAGTCTTGAGCTCGTGCACAGACTCAGACTCCACCATGTGTCTGAACGAAACCCGGCTCGAACTGGCGATCATCACCAAGCACATAAAAATATCCCCTGAATATAGTTCGGAGGGTCAATCTGCAACGGAGTCCGTTATGATACTATAGTCCGTGGGTTCATCAACTCCACGTCTTTCTCAACCTTAAAAGGCATGCGCCAGCCAGGTCCTGTTATTTCGTGAACAGAAAATACAATCTCATCAACATACATCTTTTCATGATGACAGTTACCAAGAACCCTTTCGAAGAATTCCCTCTCTTCAGTCGATATCCATCTAGTGGTATCGATGTCCTCGTTGCGGGAGCTGGCATTGCTGGTCTTAGTTTTGCCATCGAAGCACACCGAAAAGGCCACGAAGTTTGTGTCATTGACCGCCGTCCTCACTTCGACGACTACGGTAAGATAGTCCAATACCATTGAGTTGCCGACAAAGACTCATGTCATTCATAGGAGATTTTATCGCCATTCAATCTTCTGCGTTGAGAACCCCTGAGAAATGGCCAGGCTTCATGGAAATTTGTCGACAAGAGCGCATACCTCAAATTGGAGAGATGCATACCCACGATGGCAAACTTGTCGGCTGTGTTACATTCGGTCTAAGCACAATTCGTTCTAGCTTTCACCGCTCCCTTTTGCAGTACGCAGCGCATCTAGGTATTGACATTCGTCTCAGCGCCCGAGTGGTGGATTATTTCGAGCATTCTGACAAGGGTGGGGTTGTCCTTGACACTGGAGCCAAGATCACGGCTGATCTTGTGGTTGCTGCCGATGGCATTGGCTCTCGATCCGGCGTTGTTATCAAGGGAGAACGTGATCAACCAACGAGCTCGGGCTATGCCATGTTGCGCGCAACCTACCCGACGGAAAGGATCCGTCAGAACCCACTTCTGATTGAATTCCTCAAGGATCGCTCCTCAACGAAAGGTCTCGTGGGACCAGGCGCACACGTCATCACAGGGTGCACTGGCGATAACGTGTCGTGGATGCTCACTCACAAGGTATGTCGCACGACACCTCAATTTAAGATTTACGCTAATAGCGATGTGTCGAAAGGACAAAGATCCTGATGGAAAGGATCGTGCACCCGCCGTGGATCCTAAAGAGGCACTGCAATACGTCGAAGGCTGGGTTCCTTGGCTGGCTGAACTGATCAAGGCTACTCCCGAGATGGGGGCAGTCGATTATAAACTCCTGTGGCGCGATCCTTATCCGACATGGGCTTCACCGCATGGCAGAGTCGTGCAAATTGGTGATGCCGCGCATGCCTTTCTCCCGACTTCGGCCAGCGGGGCTACCATGGCCATGGAAGATGCCTTCTCTCTGGCTACATGTCTTCAGCTTGGCGGTAAGCGCAACTTGGCTCTTGCCGTAAAGGTGCATAACAAGTTGAGGTATGTTGCCGTATTCGTCACTCATGACTTTGCTAATACATGGCATATCAAGATTCCAAAGGGTTACTTGCGCACAGAAAATGGGTTTCAAGAACCGTCAACAGTACCATGAGACCACTTTCAAACCAGCGGAGGAGGGGACGTGTCCGACCTTTCCCATGGTCGGTTTGTGGAGTTCTGAGCACGACCCTGAGCAGTACGTTTATGAGATGTACGGGAAATGCGCCAACCACATTCTCAGTGACAGTCCTTTCGAAAACACAAACTACCCTGCAGGTCATACGTTCAAGATCTGGACTGTCAAGGAGATGCGTGAGGTGGCTGAGCGTGGGGAGAATATCGTCGATGATGGTGACTGGTCTTGATCATCAGGCTCGCCCCACACCGACATGGCTTTGTTCCATTTGTTGTTTTCTTTTCGCACTCCTCTTGTTTCATTGTGTGTCGCATAGATCACACTAAAACACAATGATTTGGATGGGCCATATTCCCGACGAGAATGGGTCGGCATTGCTTTGGTTGAACCATTTTGATACTGCTGCTCAACAACCCGCATCAGTCAGACAAAGTACTTCATTAGTGAGTGGATCAAAAGTCTCCACCTTCAACATAGAATTTCCGGTAAAAGCACAATAAAATATCGAGTTCATCATAGTACATCACCATATTCTTCTACATATATCGTAACAACTAAATGATACGCTCTCATGATATATCCCATTTTGCCGCAAGTCCTACAGCGCCTCTCCTTGCCTCTCCCTGTCCCTCCAAGACCACCACTGCTCGACGATTCACCCACTAGTTGTATCTCACCAATCCATCTGATCAGTCACTTGCCTTCCTTTCTATACCTTCATCTTTAGTTGATGCTGTGGACGGCTTCTCGTTGCCCTACGCCGCTGTGTCAGAGGTGGAGAGCCATGATAGAACTCAGGTAACTGGGCCCCTGAACGTTTGCTGCCAGAGGTTAACTGAGATTAGTCACGTTGACGGTGCATCGATGACATTAAAAATGTTATTGTCAGTGAAAAGAATGTAGCAAGCCCAGCTAGTTAGCTCCTTTCACCGAAAAAAGAAAAAGAACTGAGATTTGAAGTAAAAGATAAGATAGAGATAAGATAAGATAAGACAGCACCCTATACCTTATGATATATCTAAAGAACAGTCATGTACAGTGCCCTTAGAATACTAATATTAGTATTCTAACTTATAGGCCTACAGGTTGGATTGTAAATAAACTTAATGAGGTTAAAAGGAATGAAGTTAGGGACTTGCTAAGTTCTGCAATTGAAATGGGGCCCTGAATAGCGTTGTGCTGAGAGAAAGGACTGACTTTAAGAGCATGAGGTTCCATAATTTCCTTCCCTCCCATCTTCAAGTCCTATTCGCGAAAATGACTTTTCCAGTGGACAACAGCCTTACCCAGCCTCTTCAAGCAGTTGTCGACAAGGAACAAATCCGTTCAGTTATCTGCTAATTTGCCCGCGAGCGGATCGCAAGATTCGTGGTCTAGTCCAGTTCGTATATTACCCTAAAGCCAATGATAACCACGGCACATTCAGAGGGCCCGCAAATGACTTTCAAGACGCGATGACTGCCAATGACACAACACAGGCTGTGCATAATAAAATTGGCCAATACTTAATCGAGATGGGAAGTGATGGTACGTCGGCGAGCGCTGAGACAGATTGCACTGCGACGACTGTTGATGGCGAGACTAACTGGATAAGATTCCTGGTCCGATATGTGAATCACTTTATCAAACGAGATGGGGCATGGAAGACCTCGGATCGATGTGTTATTTTTGATGCTGGGTCGGATAGAGCTATTATGGAATATCTATCGAAATCTAGTATTACCCAGGATGAGACGGACTTTCCCAGAAATATTTAGAAGAACTAATATTCAATTAGATTGGTGAATAGCAATCCCTGATTAGGAACAGCCATATGTGTATCTTCGCGCATTAATATGGGTAAGCGGTTTAACAAACCACCTTTCTCAACATCGTGACCTACTCAGTTTGCCGATCTGAGCTTTCTGTAGGCGAATGATGCATTCGTAAATTCAGCAGCCTCAGAATCGGCTTCCCCTGAACTGTGGAATATCAGCTTGATTAATTACGCGTCAGTGACCAGTCTAACTTTAGCCTGCGCCTCTCCGCCTCGCCCCACCGCATAATACGCGTATCGCGTATTACGTAGAAAGTTCCTCATCGGAGGTTCGGAACAAAGCCCCAAAATTCAATGGGTGGGGCGATGGGACAGGGCTAACCTAATAGAATCATTTTCGCATCTCGAACGAGTTTTCGTATCTGTTCAACTTTCGTACAGACTTTTCCGCTTACCTGTAACGTGAACCATGACGTCAAACGCGTCTAGTTTAATTATAGGCCATCAGTTTCTGTTGATATATAATGTGAAGGAATTTCTCTCAGGGCTTCAGAAAGTCATTCATTCATTCTTTGTACACCTTGCCTTGAACAACCCAAGATGCGCCTCTTGTCGAAGTTTTTCCTCCCCGCGCTTGCCGTCGTAGGATCATTTGTTGTATCTGGACTGGCAGAAGAGCAATGCCGATGCGTAAGTTACATTGCCAATGTTCAATATACAGTCTAACAATCTACAAGACAACTGGCGATCCTTGTTGGCCCTCTACGAAAACCTGGAAGTCGTTGAACTCTACACTTGGTGGACATCTGATCAAATACATTCCGCCAGGTGCGGTTTGCTACAAGTCCCACCCTAGCTACAACCGCGAAGCCTGTGATACGGTTATCGAAGGATGGTCTGAGTCAAAGCTCCACTCCAGCGATCCCGCCAGCCTCCACACCGAATGGGCCAATGCTGGCTGCACTCCAGTATACGAGAACGGCACAAGCATCTATGGTGATACCAAGGCTGGTAAGAGAGGTTGCTCAAATGGAGTACTTCCTACTTACGTTGTCAACGCCACTGCGACAGCTCATGTCGCAGCAGCATTGCGATTCGCTACCGAACACAACATACGACTGGCCATCAAGAACACCGGCCATGCTGACAATGGAAGGTAAAGCAATGTCAAATTCTTTTTTTAGCTGTTGATATTTGCTGACACAGTTTAGAAACTTGGGAAGTAGCAGTTTATCGTGAGTAAATCTGTGATTGAAGATGCCGCATTGATACTAAAACGTTTGACAGAATCTGGACCCACAACATGAAGAGCATTGAGTTGCAGGAAGATTTCAACCTTACCTGTTCCAACGCTGAAGATGCCCCGAGCGCTCGTATGGCAGCCACCGTGGGTGCTGGAGTTCAAGATGGTGAGATGTTTAAAGCTTTAGCAGCGCAGGATGCGCTAGCGGTTGGAGGTACTAGCGGTGTAAGTCTTCTCAGTTATACAAGGTGACATTTACTGACCATCGCTATAGGATGTCGGAGTTGTTGGATGGGCCACTGGAGGTGGTCATGGCTATGCAACAGGCAAATACGGCCAAGGAGCTGATAACATTCTCGAGGCAGAAATTGTCACTCCGGCCGGTAAGGTCTTGATTGCCAATGAATGTCAAAACCATGATCTCTACTGGGCCATTCGCGGCGGCGGTGGTGGCACATTTGGTGTCATTACAAAGCTGACTCTCAAGGCCTATCCTGCACCAAAATTGGTCATCGGAGGCTACGACATCAACGCCAAGAACGAAACTTCGGAAGACGACTTCTACAAGTTCATTGCAGATGCTCATGCGCTTTTCCCTGCAATTCAAGACGCGGGCATTCATGGATACTATACGGTTTCAGGTCCTCCCAAGGCTGAGGCACTGAGTTTCAGTGGATCATTCATGGGCTTTGACGTTTCTAATGAAACCTACGAAGACGCTCTTGAGCCATTCAAGACACTGCTGGAGCAGTCTAACAGTACCGTTGCTTGGTCTCTGACTAAAATGCCAGTCAATAACTGGCAGGGACTGCTTAAGATTTTACCTGATATCGGGTCGGTAAATGCAGGACATGAGATCAGGGCTTCCCGATTGATCTCACGACAGACTGTCACGGAAAAGACAGAGGAGTTTGCAGCTGTGTTTAAGAAGATCGGACCTACCAAGAAAGCACCTTCGGTAAGTATATCTATGTCTACGATCATACCCGCGTTCAACACACTGACCAATTCTTAGAATGGCTTGCCTAACCTCTCCATGTCTGGCACCCTCACCATCAGCCCCAAGCCTGTCAACAACTCTCTCCATCCATCCTGGCGAAACACCACGGTCCATCTCATCACTGGCCAAGGCTGGACTGATTCAACCAACAAAACTCAAGTCAGAAGTATTATTCACGATGTGACATACAGGAAGCTCGCGCTGATGAGAGAGTTGGATCCTGTCCAGGGAGCCTACTTGAACGAGGTAAGATAGCAGCTGATACTCTTGCCTGACGCCTTTTGCTAACTGTTCGAAACAAGGCAAACCCAATCCAACCTGACTGGCAGTCGTCTTTCTGGGGACCGAATTACGCAAGGCTCCGTGACATCAAGGAAAAGTATGATCCCCACGGGCTTTTGTGGTGTCCTCGGTGTGTTGGAAGTGAAGATTGGGTCCAACGACAGGATGGTAAACTCTGCCGAGCTTTCGCTCCTTGGTAAGCTTAGTTGTTCAGCGACGACCGGCCTCCGAGGGTGCTCTGAATCGGCAATGGTGAGAACAGGCTCACTACATGGACAGAGTTTATGACTCAATTGGTTGATATTGGTTGGAAGTATGGATGGATGGAAAGATGTTTAGTACAGTGCGCGGGGTAGAGGCTTTAGAGAAGCTAGTTAATAGAGTAGATAGGAAGTATTGAAGATGTTTAGAAAACGCAAGGTGTGGAAACACCCATAACTTACCTGTTATGCTATTGTAGCACAACAGGGGAAGCGAGTGGGCTACCCCAGTTCGGTACGTACCGTTTTTAGTTGTGCAGAGTGTCACCGCCCTAGCACGTGAATGATAGTACGTCGCCTGGTTATCTCTGTATTGCTTCAAGTTCTTTACTGCTGCCTAAACAGCAATTCACATAACACAGTTGCCGCGTTATTGAAATATCATCATCATTACCCGGCTAGAGATTCAGGTTCAATATGGCAAGTGTACGTGGATATTCATGTAGCCTCACTAAAGCTTCCACTTGGCTAATTCACCGCCTTTGTAGCATGGTGTAGCTCGCACCACAGGGACACGCACTGAGGAACAACGACAACGAGACCTCGCAAAAATAAAGAAATATCGCGATCTTGAGAACGAAGTACGCGCACACGTCGCCTCTGGAACATATGAATATGATCTCTACCAACTGACTGACGAGATACTTCGGCTCAACCCTGAAAAATATTACACGATATGGAATGTTCGTCGGCGTTGCCTCACGTCGAGCGTTCTGACTAAACGTTCAGAACAACAAGAACCCTTTAATCAGGTTGAACAGGGTCAAGAATCAGATGCCAATACGCTCAAGTCTGAACTCTCCTTCACAATACCACTCTTGATGGGATCCCCAAAGTGTTATTGGATCTGGAATTTCCGACAATGGATCTCATCGCAAGCTATACTTAGACTTTCCACAACGCTTGCTCGTGGTATATGGGAGGAAGAACTTCGTTTAACGTCTCTAATGCTCAGCAAGGATCAGCGAAACTTCCATGCCTGGGGTTATCGTAGATTTGTGGTAGCTAAGCTTGAGAGTGCCGAGCTACAGGGGACGAGCATGATTGAGGAGGAGTTCAAGTACACCACCAAAATGATCGGGAGCAATCTATCCAACTTTTCTGCGTGGCACAACAGAAGCCAGCTTATCCCGAGATTACTTCAAGAGCGAGGCGCGGACTCGAAAGTGCGAGCGACTTTCCTTGACGAGGAGCTGAGTTTCGTGCGCGAGGGGTTAGATGTTGGACCTGAAGACCAGAGCTTGTGGTACTATCATCGCTTTTTGATCTCGCAAATCGTTGGCGATGGCGATCAACAGACTGTGGCAGCACCCATGGACGTGAATGAGAAGACGGCTTATGTCAGGCGTGAAATCCACGAGATCAAAGATTTGTTGGATGATTACCAAGACGTCATGTTCATCTACGAGGCCCTACTAGAGTATAACTTGACTCTAGAGAAGTTAGAACGACGTGAAGGAGACAAGGGAGATCTCATGGATTTGCAGACTTGGCTTACTAAGTTACGTGTCCTTGATACGATGCGTGCAGGTAGATGGAAAGACGTCAAAGCACAAATTGGCGTTTAAAAGAGGTCATTTGGATACAAGCTTCAGCCTCTAGATTATAATATGACACGCCTTCTTGTTAAACTACTCACTTAGCGCCTGGTAGATAGCCTTGCCATATGCCTCAGCCCTATCACTGCTCACAAGGCCACTACCCATCTTGTTCATAGTGTAAGAAATAGTCATCCGTCTGTCAAGATCCATCACAACGAAAGAACCGCCCCATCCTCCCCAAAAGCAAACCTTTCCTTCTGGGATCCAGGCAAGTGCAGGGCAAGGAGCCAATCCGAACCCAACGCCAAACCTGATCGGCATCTTCAGAACCAAGTCCTCTCCAGATTGCTGTTCTTCAAATATCAACTCAACTGTCTCCTTCTTCAACACCTGTTTGCCTCCAGTCGACCCTCCCAAGGAAATCGCAGAAAAAATACGTGCAAGAGAGCGGGAATTAGCGTGACCATTGACAGAACCCAGCTCTGCATTCCTCCACCCTTCAGTGTTTACCGAGTTAGGATCCAGAGGCGGGTTCAGCAACGTCTTTGCTTGTACAGATCCAGCCTCAAACTCGGGCGTAATACCGGAAAAGCCCGGAGGTACGACCAGGGCAATGCGATCCCAGGTGTTCTCCGAAGCACCAATCTGGAAGTCGGCGTTCAGGGGGCCTGAAATGTCATCGGCAACGAATCCACGCAGCGACTTTCCAGAGACACGTCGAATGAGCTCTCCCAGAAGATGGCCAGACGCCAAAGCATGGTAACCAGAAGCTGTTCCTGGTGTCCACCATGGGGCTTGACGCGCCAGCATCTCGGTGCTTTTCTTCACATCATAAAGGTCTTCGGTTGATAGAGCTTCTTCCCAACCTGATACACCTGACGTATGGGATAGTAGGTGTCTGACGAGAACATTTTGCTTGCCGTTCTGTTCGAATTCGGGCCAGTAGTGTGAGACTCGTTCATTGACATCGATTAATCCTCGATCAATGAGGATGAGAACCGCGAGACTGGTGACTGTTTTGGTGCACGAGAAGACGTTGACAATGGTATTCTCGTCCCATGGTTTCGTTCGTTCTTGGTCTACGTGACCAGCCCAAATGTCGACGACATCTTTACTGTCAATGTTGATAGTTATCGAAGCGCCCAGCTCCTCCCCTGACTTGATATACTTCTCGAGGAGGGAACGGACGCCCTGGAATCTATCGCTACATTTGCCGTGAACGATCATTTTGACACAGCTGTTTGTGGGTTAGGGTTGGCGATTGGAATTGATGTTGACCGTATGGGCGACTAAAGGTCAGGAGCTGGTGGTTTTAAGTAGGGCGGTGAACGTGCCGAGGTTTGTCTAAAGGCGAAGATTGTAAAGCGCGGGGTAACTCGAAACGAAGCTAACATGAATTTGTTTCGAGGCTTGAGTGTTTTAGTAAATAAGTGGCTCAATTGGTATCCACCGTACGTAGCAACGAGGATGCAAGAGCACGGACCTTAACGCTGTATCGAGGGCAGTGACTATTGGACACAAGGTGAGATGGAAGTGCAGAGGATGAATGTACATAGGCTTCAGAATTAGCATTGCTGGCATGTGGAAGGTTTAGAGACTTTACTCCCAGCGTCAGCATCTTGCCCGGTGTCTTTCACTCTTGAATACCACGCCGTCATTTGGCTGCAGCAGCGCTCGTCTGGTGCCATCCAAGCGACCCTGTAGGCGTAATGATAAATATCTCCTATAAATTTCCTCGTCAACTGATCTACCGCCGTCAAGTCTTGGACAGTCATATCAGTCTCTGAGCTCTCATAACCATAAAATCGTATAAACAGGTGGCAAGCAGTACGCAACGCAACTTCCTTCTCCTTAAACCTTCAACCAACCCGATACAAGAAGTCGTCATCCGACGTATTAAGAGTGAGCTAATTGACGCCGGTTTTTTTGTCATGTAAGTACATTGAGTATATAGCATAGATTACCATAAAGCCGTTCAGTGTTGGAACAAACGTTATTGCTGCAATTCTAACAACTTACAAGGAATTAAGATAAGTGCTTATCTATCACACTTCCGCATATGTCCTTGATCGAAAAGCCACGTTGTACCACATGACCACATTCAGGGTGCTTGTCCATAGTCTGGTCATCTGTTGTGACAACAAGAGTGGCTGAAATCTCATTATGTCAAATTGGAGTTCCTTGCTCCGGAATATCTCAGCCCGTGTATCCTCGCATCCTGAGGCTCTGCTGGGTATGGTCCGGATTCGAAGTGCCCGGAAGTCAGTCCCCGTCCATCTAAACCCTAACTGGAATTTGAAATCCGCCTTGCGTCCCAATTGCCCCTACAGAATCATCCATTATGACTGAGTGGTCTTTGTCTGACTACAAACTCTCTGGTACAGCTCTCTAGAACTGGTTGCGTAACAAGTTCAACGACGGGACTATCGTGGTCGAGGTACGCATCAACAGACTGCACAAGCCACGCTCGCGTCGGAACTGACATTCATTTCCAGTCGAAAAATGCGCACTAATTCCTCAGACGAGGTCATTTAATGTTGGGGCGAGTCAAGGAAGCCCTGGAGGATGAGATGATTCCCAACCCTTGCCCAGAGGACGGCCTAGTAGAGTATTTCGCTGCCAACCTACTTATCCACCTCACCGATTTGGAGTGGTGTGATGACTGCTGGCGAGACCGCATAAACGCCTTCGAGCAGAAAATGCGGCCTGTATTGGAAAAGGCAAAGGCAGCCCGCTTTGATGAACAGCCTGAATTACCAGCCAATCACAAGCGGGCATTGACGGGTACCTTGAAAGATACGAGCTCAGCTCCAGTGGGTCTTGTCTCAGCCAGCCTTCACCGAGGTCTTTGGAACGGCCTTAGATCATGTTGGTCGCTCTTCACTGGTGCCAAGCAAGCGTGTTCCACCCTTGTACAACCTGTGGCGTCAGAGCAGGCGAGAGCACTAGAGGTAGGCAGCAATAATACCGTGAGGCAACTGGAGGCCTTGAAGCCATTCTCATTAAATGAGGTACAGAAACCGTACTGGATGAGCGAGCAGTTGGAGAATTTCCGGCTGGTGATAAGGCTGAACCGCCAGACGGTGCGTGTTATCGTCGAGCACTGTCAGGACTTGTCGAATCTAGATAGTTTTCCTGGGGACATCAAAATATCCTGCAGGGCGAAACTGGTGTCGTTCTTCAGAAAGCTACAACGGATTGAGAAAAACCTGGAAGTTCGGCTGGCACAATTGATTCCCTCTTATCATGGCTACATGAAGGGAAAGCATTGGTGAGGTTTTCTCATCGCCCTTAATAAACAAGCCCATGGCTGATAGTTTCTCCCTGCAGCTCGACGGCATACTGCAACACCGCATTGTACAAGTCAGTCTCGTTTTTACCGACAACTCACAAGCCAGTATCAGAAGATAAAGCGGAATGCCGACAAGACTGAGAAGGAAATGATATCCGTGCACGTCATAACATGTGTCACACTTGCATCTCTGCCTGGAACATTTGTCGCCGTTAGTCTATTCAGGATTTCCGTCAACATGCGGGTGGGAACCTTGCGAAAGGCGTCAATGGAGATGGGTACGAAGTCGACTATGTCCTACCCTCAGCCTTAACAGACTACTGGACTCGAGAAAAGGTCGACACCATACACGGTTACAAACAGTCCTCTAGTGGATATGATCGTCCGTTGCTTTGCCTAAGTTTTCTCCAATCTCGTGTACATTGGCTACCCACAGAAAATTACACATCGAAAGCTAACTAAACATTCAATCCCGTGCATTTACGATTACGCCTGTCTCACTCTACTACGCCTTTAAGTGCAGGTAGCTGTGTTAGGAAATGGGCCAGTGGGACGGCCGGATGTAGGGGCTGGAAACAGGGCCAAAGTGAGACACAGCAATTCTTACTGGTGGTTTATATAATTTAAAAGCAGAAATAGTCTCAAAAGAGTTACAGAGAATTCTATGTCTCGCATAGAGTAGTTAATCTAAAAAGTCCATGTTATGCATACAAGACATAATGTTAGTCCGTGTCGTAGCACTACCTTGCGAGCAGGTTAACCTTAATAGTTATATATTTAATTAAGATAATACAATATAGCATTAAAAGCTTTCTTATGTATTCTAAACTTTAATAAATATTAGGGTGCGTTATAATAACTAGTTGGGTTGTCTCCTTTCTCTTCTTCCGTGAGTTGAGCAATCACAGTATACTCTATTAGAGGAAAATCATTAGTTGTACGGGTGTATGTGGACAGATGAAAAGAGAAATGACTGCATATTCTCAACCGACGCTAACAAGAACAACAGACCGTAACTACGCGGGCCTCAAACTTGCCACCATCCTTCATTTGTACAGTATTGTCTGAGTTTTAGAAACTGCCGATCCTTTCCTTTATTAAACGCCGGGACGAGCGGGGTAGTAAGACCTGCAGAGTTATCTCAAAGCGAAAAGTTCAGCTATAAGGGCGGATGAATACAGCTGTGTGCTACGCTATCACCTGTCATCTGCCAATTATCGCAAGGATTGACGTTTAAACAAGAGTGGTGAGCTGAAAAGCCAGAATAGGCAGCCGGTCCCGTACCACCTCACGCTAAGACACGGGATGCTAAGACACGGCACAAAAATACTCGGCATGGGACAGCACGCTCTAGCCCATTCACATTGTTGAGATAGTCTTCAATGCATGTTGCACTATTACTTACACAAAGTACGCCTGCAGGATTCCGGTCACCTAGTCTTGGATTAGGAAGAGAGCTGTAAGTATGTGCTAGACTCCGTCTCCCTCCAAGCTATGCAACCACAAGACTCTACCCTAGCCCAGAGAGCTTATGCTATAAAGCCAGTCTTTGCTGATAGCTTTTAAGTTTATTTCCCATACCCCATTCTCCAAACCGTTCTAAGGCAAATACTTTTAAACCCTTCTCCTACAGCCGTCTAGGTCTTAGTGGTCTCCTTTTGTCAATATACAAACGCTGTGACCAGCATGTCTACCTATCACGTCTACAAAGGAGACTCAACAAACTACAAAATGTCATCGGTTTACATAACCTTGGTTGTTTTGTTAAGCCTCTTATCGAATGCTCTGGGGTACAAGTCCGCATCAGGCTCGATCGAGGATACTGCAAAAGCGCTTGTCGATCGCTATGCCTCTACCATACACGTGCACGACATAGTATCTGGATTGCATATCTCTACAGATCAACCTTGGTGTGTCACTTCAGCTTGGAGAACAAAACACTTCTTTGGCTACGGATGTGTACCGCAAGCATTATGCCGCCCGACGAGAAATGGTATCATACAGGCCTGTACAGGTAAAACAACCAAGGCGAGGGTTTCAACTGTCCAAGAAACATGGAGAACAATTTCATCGTTGAAGCTGACTCTGGGTCTGGACGATATCTTGGGAAAGAAGTTTCCCAGCTATGTTTTCGAGAAGAGCAGTCTCGAGTTATCTCAAACTTTCGAGTACACCAGTCAGGTCACGAACTCAGAGTCAACAACTACCGAGTTCGACAAAGGCTACAAGTATATGGAGATGTCCTGTACACTTGTATTCGAATGTGCCACAGCCTACTCTGTCGATGACACAACCCATTTTGTGTCCAGCGGTGCAACCGAGAACAGTCAGGGCGCAGGGTCTTGGAATCTTGAGGAAGAAGACGACGCAGAATGTATGCGGCAGGGTCTTGAGATAACTGCCATTGGCAGCTGTTGGACTCAAAGGAAAAAGGCTAGAAAATGCACGAATCCACAGTATGGAGTTTTAACCCAGAAAGAAGGAGACGGAACTAAATGGTGGGGTTTGGGGGGTGCAACTTGGGACAACAGGGATAACATACGTACGCTGGCGGGTGGAGCAACGATCCCGATGACTACGGATGGATATGGCATTTCTTACCTCGATTATGAGCTCCTGCCATGCTCCAGCTCCTACTCGAACGAAAACTTGGAGTATTTTGAACAGGTATGTGGCTATGAAGGTAACGCATTTCAATGCGGTGAGAGAAAAGAAGGAGGTTTTAAGAAGTATTTGAAAAATACCAGTATGCATGATGAATTGTAAGCAATCTATACTTGCAGACAGTAACCGCTAGGTAGACAATACAGGAGGTAAAAACTTGGGGACGAATAAAGGGCGTGTGTTTTAATAGGTGTGAAGGCTGTGTAGATCTAAGATTGATATGTTTAGGACGTGTATCCCGCCATTTTCTTGGAGAAAGTCGCGAGCTTGACACGCTGATACTGGACAGCGTATATGACCTCCCCTATTGCAACGAAAGAGAGCCATTGGACCAGTCCAGATCGGGAGCCGAACTCGAACTGATATCGGCTAGAGCCTCCCACCAGGAATAAACGGGGTGATTAAGGAACCTGAGCAGCCGAGGAAATGACCTGCCTCGAGGCCCTCTAGTCCACCAGTCCCAAATCAGTTGTTGTTACTCTGTACTGTACCAATGTTGAATATTTGATTATCCGTGAGGTCTCGAGCGCAATCGAATTGGTCAAGCCATTCGCAGTGATGTAACCGATAACGTCCTTGATCCGGTCGTTGCACTTCGCTCATAAGGATAGATGAGGGGACCCTGGAGAATGAGTAGTCTACTTTATAAGCGTGGACAGTCTACTAGAACTATCATGCTGCACTTTGTTCAGTTTGGGCATGATCCAGATGGTACAGAACATCTGAACTTCCTGGACAATGAGTGCACGATGGAGACGGAGAAGGAGAAATAGTAAGTTGACTGCCCTCTTCGCGCTGACAAGAAGAGAGATCCCATTATCTTATTGATATTGTTGATACGAAGTTTGTGATGGTCATGTCCCTTACATCGTGATAGGGAAATTTTCTACGTTTAATGACGGTGTATAGTTGTTTTAAAGTAATAGTGTTGTGGATTTTTTCTCAATAGATACCCTGGCGCAAGTATGTAGAATTTAGATTAGATGATTTTTAAGGCTGCCAGGTGGACCTAAGAAGGTCCGTTCAATTTGTCCTATGCCACCTATTAGACTTTTTTCTTGTGAGTGAAAGACTGG
Organism: Fusarium sp. NRRL 66335; assembly: GCA_004367055.1. Taxonomy (NCBI): domain Eukaryota; kingdom Fungi; phylum Ascomycota; class Sordariomycetes; order Hypocreales; family Nectriaceae; genus Fusarium; species Fusarium sp. NRRL 66335. The sequence continues at coordinate 30,017 of QHHG01000161.1, forward strand.
TCTAAGTGACCTGGCTCTTCATACGTCCTATAGCTTTAGTGCAATTAATTGGTTAAATTGGACTACTCATCGACACCCCGTCCATTGTTAGGTTATATACCATTGAAAGTAGCATTGCATCGGCAGGGGACCGACCCTGTAAGCAGCTAGCTTACCCTGCAGAGGTGCCCAGTTGATCAGGCACGCCTGCATCTTAGCGAAAATGAATTTACCCCACAGCCCCTTTATCGTACTACTGTACTCAATACTCCTTAACTCTGGGTAACAACCAGATACTCTCTGGTATATGAACGTCTCGTCTCTATCATAACACCTCACACATATCTTTAGCATGTCGAACCCGCAAAATTATACAGTTGCTTGGATCTGTGCAGTTAGCACTGAACGTGTAGCTGCAGAGGCTTTCCTAGATGAAGAGCACGAATCACCTACGTCCGTCTCTCCGCATGACAACAATAGCTATAAACTGGGTAGAATTGGGCGACATATGGTCGTCATAGCTGTTTTACCTGATGGGGAATACGGAACATCGTCGGCTGCATGCGTTGCGAGGGATTTGTTGCACAGTTTTCCTAACGTAAGGATTGGCCTCATGGTCGGTATTGGAGGTGGCGCATCCAATCAGAAACACGATATCCGACTTGGAGATATCGTGGTTGGTACTACTCGTGGAGGGAAAAGTGGTGTGCTCCAGTACGACATTGGGAAAGCAATTCAAAACCAGCCCTTGAGAATGACCGGGTTTATGAACCAAGCACCACCTAGCCTGCGAACAGCGGTCAGCGGTTTGAAATCTCACTACGAGGGAAATGGCCATACAATCCAAGATGCTATTGAGAAAGCATTGGCTAAGAAGCCCCGTTTACGAAAGAAGTACAGGCTGCCGGGCCACGAGAACGACCGACTCTACCAAAGTCATATCATCCATCAAGACGGCAGCTGCCCGGAGAACTGTGGAGATGATGAAACTGTCTTGGTCGCCCGAACTCAGAGAACTGACGAAGATGATGATCCGACAATCCATTATGGCGTCATAGCATCGGCGGACAAACTTATGAAGGATGCATCTATCCGCGATAGGCTGGCACGAGATCACGATGTGCTTTGCTTTGAGATGGAGGCCGCAGGGCTAATGAATCATTTTCCGTGTCTTATAATCCGGGGGATCTGTGATTACTCGGATACACACAAGAACGATCATTGGCAAGGATATGCCGCAATGGTGGCGGCAGCATACGCGAAAGACCTCCTTCTACAAATTGTCCCAAGCAGCATCGAAAACGAGAGGAAGATAGCTGATATCCTGTCAGGTTAGTCCGAAGGGTCTCAAGGGTACTAAGAAATGCTAAGTCCATATACAGAATTGGAAGGGTCAATTAACGATGTGATTGAAGAGCTCAAGCCGGTTTCTAAATTTATCCATTCCAAGCATGAGCGAGACATTCTAGAGTGGTTGACTGTTCATGAATACGCCATCTCCCACAAAGACATCTTCATAATGGCTGAATCAGGAACAGGTCAATGGTTCCTCGATTCTGAACCCTTTCAGACATGGCTAAACAACGACAAGCAAAGTCTTTTATGTTGTGGGAACCCAGGAGCTGGAAAGACTGTTATCAGTTCCCTGGTAGTAAACTATCTCCTGTCCAAGTTCCAGCAATCACCTGACGTAGGCATTGCATATATCTACTGCAATTATCAGCGGTATACTCAACAAGGTGCCACTGACATATTCTCTAGCCTTTTGAGGCAGCTCGCCCAGACGAGATCCCCCCTGCCCAAAAGCGTTCAGGACCTTTATGGCGTCCATGAGAAATTCGGAACCCATCCGACTCTTGACCAGATCTTACAAGCTCTCTTTTCTGTCTCACGCGAGTATTCCAAGGTTTTTATAGTCATCGACGCTCTCGATGAATGCAATGCGTTGAATAATACTCGAGCGACAGTTTTAAAAGAGATGTTTCGCCTACAGAGCCATGCGACCACGAATATATTCGCCACCTCAAGGCCCAACATGGAAGTATCTAATTTTTTCAGTGGTAGCCTAACCCAGGATATCGCTGCAACAAACGACGATATTGGGAGGTACTTGGACAAGCAGATCTCATTGAACGAATCGTTGATCATTGACGATCGGCTGAGACTCAAAGTCAATGAGAAAATTGTTGCTGCTGCCGATGGAATGTATGTTATTTCAAACTCAAACACAACCAACACTTCTTAATATGCTAACTAGGTTTCTGCTTGCTCGGCTCCAAATAAGCACTCTTCTATCCCAGCCCACAAGAGGTGATCTATTAGACCTCCTGGAGACTCTCAACAAGGGCGAAGAGGGACTGGATGAACATTATGATCAAGCGATGAAGCGGATACAAGACCAGGAGCCTAAACGAAAGGCCCTTGCTATGAAGATCTTAACCTGGATCGTGCATTCCAAAAAGCCTCTTACTATGGGACAGCTCAAGCATGCCCTTGCCGTCCGTGAGAACTCCAAAAAACTGAATGAAGACTATATCCCTCGTACTGAAATCATTCTGTCATTGTGCGCTGGGTTAGTTAATGTGGATGAGGAGAGCACTGTGGTGCGCCTAGTCCACTATACAACGCAAGAATATTTCGAACGACAGCAAAACGTCTGGTTTAAAGATGTGGAGACTGAGCTGATCATAGCTTGCGGCACTTACCTCTCGTTCAGGTCAGGGTTCGGGGCCTTTGATCTCAGGTCATGGTTCGGGGTCACTGACGACGTCAACGGATACCTGCCTCTGTATGAGTACGCGCTCTATCATTGGCATCACCATGTCCGGGAGATTCCTGGTCGGGCGTGCGAATGGCTTTTGCGCTTCGCCGAATCTAAAGTTGAGATCCCTTTGATTGACTTAGTGCCTAAGGTTGAGTATTTGATTGACTTAGTGCCTGAGGTTGGGCATTTCTCAATACTAAGGGTCTCAGGCTTACACCTCGCAGCGTATTTCGGCCTGCGACAAGTTGCAGCTTATCTCATTGGTAGTGGTTCATGTGTAGATGACCATAATGCTCATGGTCGGACACCACTATCATATGCAGCGGATACAGGCCGAGAGGCGATTGTCAATCTGCTTCTAGCGACAGGCGATGTCGACCCGAATTCTTCATCGAAAGCGAGGGGCTCTCTAGGAATGACACCGCTCATGTTTGCCTCCAAGAACCGACACGAAGTTGTTGTTGATCGACTCCTAGAATTTCATGGCATATCTATCGACGCTCAAGATTCTGGTGGACAGACAGCATTATTCTATGCAGTTATATCTGGAGATATGGACATTGTAGCTGGACTGCTCAGGAAAGGGGCGAATATAGAGATATTCAACAATGAGCACCGGACTGCGCTTGCAGTTGCTGTAGAAGAAGGCGATGTGATGAAGGTCGAATTCTTACTCGATAATGGAGCCAATCCAAATCCTAAGCCCACAACAGGGACTGATGGAACTCCACTATCGACTGCCGCTGGCCGTGGCGATACGGGAATGGTCAAGCTACTTTTGGCTAAGGGAGCTAATCCGAATTTAAGTAGGGCGCCTCGTACACTCCCACTTTTACTTGCTACTGCAAGAGGCCGAACAGAAGTAGTCAAGGTACTACTTGACTGGGGCGTCGACCCGGAGAGTGTATCAGAGACCAGTAGAACCCCATTGTCATATGCTGCGGAGCAAGGCCACATGGCGATTGCCAAATTACTACTTGATACTGGCAAAGTTGACCCTCACTCAAAGAGTATTCAAGGTCGAACACCATTACTATATGCTTCTTCCAGCGGCCGTGAGGCTACTGTTGAGCTGCTGCTTGGCATTTGCGGGGCTGAACCAGACTTGAAGGATAGTCGAGGTCGAACACCTTTGTCATATGCTGCTGACGGTGGCCACAAGGCCGTTGTAAATCTGTTGCTTGGCACCCGTAGTGTTGACCCAGACTCAAAGAGTAACAACGGTCGAACACCTTTGTCATATGCTGCTGACGGTGGCCATGAGGCTCTTGTCGAGCTTCTGCTTGGCACCTGCGGGGTTGACCCAAACTCAAGAGCTGGAAACCCAGCTGGAATGACACCGCTGGGATTTGCGTTTCGAAGTAGAGAGCTTGCTATCGCTAGGATTCTACTTGACGATGATAGAGTTGACCCAGACTCAAGACTCTCTGGAGAGGATACAGAAGGTCCAACGGAATTGTTCAAGGCTGCCTGGCGTGGTCAAGAGGATATCGTAAGGTTGCTACTTGACACAGGCAAGGTTGACGTTAATTTGAGGCATACTAACGGTTGGACACCATTGGACTATGCTAAGACTAACAACATTAGACGTATGCTACGTGAACGTGGTGCTAAACGTGGAAGAGATCTTTAATTTAGTTTCTATGCACTTACTGTAATGTGTTAAAGGGAACTCTGTGCAGATATATCTCAATAAAATAGATTTAACCTTTGATGCTAGGCCAGTGCTAACAATGGTTGGGGTGATATATAAGACGAGATTTTCTCAACTTACAATTATCGATCATCTTCATCCCCAGTAATACAGTAAGTCTCCACCTTAGCAATACAGGTCCTCACCTAAGTAGCTTAATAAAGTAGTTAAAGAAAGTTAAAGAAAAAGTGACAAAAGACGAAGTTATAGTTAGAGACTATATTAGGTTTGATAGAACTTCATATAACTATAAGTATTTATTCCTAAGTAACGTTGGTACGCAAGTAAATATGATAAATTAAAACAGTTACAATCAGTTAAGTCTACAGTGTCAACACTCAGCTTTTCTACATTGAGTCCCGGTACACCTGAAAATCCTTCCAGCATCACTTTTGAAGATCTGCAGCATCAACCTTGCATTTTTGGGGTTGTCTCACCTGGGTGCCCGGCAGGCTAGGTTACCAAAGTTCCCGTAGGAAGCGCCTCTGCTACGCGGATCAAAGGTTCCTGTCATCAATCGTCATCGAACTAACGCCTTTTCGGCAGGTATCAAATTGAAGGATTGAGACGTGCGGGGGAATGGGTATCGTATTTCTGTACGCATTGTTAGTGGGCAATGATCTTCCTCATCAGCAAGTCCTATTGATGTAGATCTTGTCGGCGAAGGGAAGAGTTGTTAATGCATATGTGAAAGGTAAGACAGCGATGGGATACCAATCTGGGCTGTCCAATATGAATGACGAGAGAATTCCCAGCGTGATTGAGCGGTGAGTGACGCTAACTTTGTGATACCTCTAAAGTGCAAGTAATAGACCAGTCAGCTGATTATAATCATATCAGAGGCATAGAAGTAACGATAAGATCACATTAAACTACATCCATCGGATGGTAACACATAACAACATTTATGCAAGTCTAATCGTTCCTCGTCCTCCGCTTGACAGGCTCTCTATGAATATACAGAAGCGCCTTGTGAGACTAGCTCAGCTGATTGGGTTCAGCCTGCCCAGTGCTGTATTCCTTACGTTAGCCTGCGGAGAAATTGGATATCACTGCTGACAGACGAGGGCTTGAGATCTACAGTCCCGAACTGGATCTGGGCCAACTAATTTTGAGTGTTTCCGAGGCGCAAGTCCTGAGGTTTACAGGTGGATCTGGGCCAATCACCGTTCCGACCGACATCCGTGAAAAATCCTTCCCATTTCAGCCCCCAAGAAATGACGTGGTCTGCTTACTCTTTGAGACATGCCGAGATGTGTACCTTTTCCTTCACAGCCTAACCATTCGGGATGGGGCGTAAAGTCACTTGTATCTTTTGATTATGGAAATCAGGCCAGGCTACGACGTGTTTGATTGCTTATGAAGAGCGGCGATCGTAACCTATGCCGGGAGATTCAGCTGACAAGATCTCCATCGCTGCCACTTCAATGCGGATCCGACAACTTGCCCGGATGCTTTCCTATTGGCTGCCTCGGACCTCACAGGCTCAAGAAAGGATTCACGAAAAGAACTCCTGGTGACTCTTTCAATGACCCAGTCGTGGCGATGATATCACACGGCCAGATGTAGAGTGACGCTCCTTCGCACTCTAGCTACAGCGACTGGTCGTGGCTATCATGTTAATTTAACAAGGCTAACAGCAAGAGTATTCTAACCATGAACTGGTATATAAAGAGTAGTGATTCCCCAAAGTTATCTGTTTCCAAATCATCACACTTGACTTCTTTCTCATACCCTTACACACACAAAACACATATAGCAACATCAAGATGAAGACTACTGGAATCTTTACTATTCTTTTCACGACGATGGCTGCAACTGCAATCGCAAGTCCCAACGCCCTGCCCATGGGAGTTGAGGTTGTTGAACGCGACGGCAAGACCATTGTCCGGGAAGTCGTATGCCCCCTAACCTTGTACGCACCACTGGACTTACCTCCGAGACTAACGTTATATCATAGCCACATGCACTTTTAAGTCGCGGGCTTGAACCCCGATGCCGAGAATGTGTTGGCCAAGGTGGTAAATGCACCATCGGCGATGGCAGCTGCTATGCCGAGGACCCCCCACGTAAGTAGAAAACGTTCTTTCATGGATGGAGTGACTCGACTGACTTTTCCACAGTGTACTGTACTTGGTGCGGTGACAAGTGCGGATCTCGTTGTGTTCGTTCGGGACAGACTTGCCAGCAGACATGTGTTTAGAACTGGGCAATGTTGGGACGATACGTCTGTGCCAACAGACGGTAGATCGAGGACATTCGCTTGCAATGCATCAAGTTACATTTCATAACGATCTTTATACATACTACGCAGTTATACAAATATGGACAAAAACCCCGTTGCTGTATTTAAAACACTGTTTCATCTAATTGTCAAATGTTGTCATGTCCTCATCGCGTCGGTCACTTCGGCTATTTTGGCATCGGCATAGAAGAACTTATGAACGTGAGAAATCTTCATGTGCTATGGTTGGGAAGCTGATATAGGAAGGGTATGGCTAAATCTCAGTGGGAGCCAACTCATTGATAGGATTCCAAAGACTGCAAAATAAGAACCGGATTTTTCAAGTCTATCAGTACTGAGTGTTGCGAGAGTAAAAATAATGGATGAAACAATGTTTATAGGGCAGCTAGCGTCTGGGCCCCGCCTTGCCAAATTGTAAGCGAGATGAATATATGGATCGTGTATCCACAATAATGGTTGATACAACAACGATTTTCAAAACAACCCTGAGAAACCATTCTGCATGCTGAATAATTCCATCAAAAGCGCGACCAATTGGTAAACAGGCAAAGACAATGCCTCTTGAATTCGAAATAGATAGCTGGATGCAGAAGATCGATCCCTCCTCTAAACCAACCGCACGAAAAGAAGAGGCCACCAAACAGGAGCCCTTTCTGAAACGCCGACGCCTCAATACCCTCACCACAAACGCGTCGCAAAGTGAGAAGAACATGCATTACGAAAGAAGTCTCAATTCCTCAAAGCGCTCTCGAAGTGACGATTTGGAAACACCGCGCCCGACAAGGCGAACCAGAACACCAAGAAGCGAGTCTGGTACCTCATTGCCCTTCACACAATCAGGTACCTCGCAACAATCCGGACTATCTTCACCTACCGAACAATTGCGCATCCTTCAACTTCACAGCAAAAGCGTCATGGCCAAACAACTGAGTGCCTTCCACGATAAGCCTGCGACATTAGAAACTCTCTTGGACAAAATGGATCTCGTTTCTTCAGGAATTGGGATCTTACCAACTTCTCACGCTCCGCTACTTAGTAATCTCGACAAGGAGATTTATAACGACTTTAAATGGACGCAAAAGCCGGTTTTCAGCAAATTCCTTTTCTCAAACGACCGCGATGAGATTGGCCATACGCCTCTACCTGAGACTATTCAATGGATTCTTCACGAGGCAGCTTTTTGCGATAGCAAAGGCTGCTCTGAGAGAGATTGGAATACTGAAGTTCACCATCGCGTCCTTTCAGCTGCATTGAGACCGTTACACGGCCCGCGGAGAGATCAACTATTCGACTTCAGAATTAGTACATCTGCTTCTATCATCTCTGAGTACCATGTCACGTCAGCATCTAAGGGAGCTGACTTTTGTATGTACATCGACCCCAAGCAGGATGGGAGTCCTGAAGTCGTCGAGATGATCGAGACTATCAGAAAAACTCTACCGATGGGCGTCTTCAATCACGCTAACCTGGGCCCTCTCTCGGACAATCCCATTGCTATCAGTATCGAGACCAAGAAGACTACTGGCGAAGGCTGGGAAAACGCCAAGCTGCAGATGGAAATATGGATGGCATCGCATTGGCAGTTCCTACGTAAACTCCTTGAAAAGCGCCAATACGCAGCAGAAAGGCTGTCTACAATGAGGTCAAGAGCGGGTGAAATGAGTTTCTGCTCTGATAAGATTTGGGATCTACCAGAATTCATACCAGGCATTATCATACAAGGCCACGATTGGTATCTAATTGTCACGACAACAGAAGGAGAAAAGACAGTATTCTGGCAGAAAAAGACACTTGGGGATACATCAAGTTCAAGAGGGATTTATCAGATTATCTATAATTTGCAGCTATTACGGCAGTGGGCCCAAGAGGACTACTGGAAGTGGCTGAAGGATCTCTTGCTTGAGTGGCCACAGTCTGAAGGAGAATTGGTCTTTTAAGTAGTTCATGTTACTGGGGTTCTAAATCATCGATCGTCTTCATCCTCTGTAATACAATAAGCCTCCACCTCGGCAATACAAGTCCTCGCCCCGGGCGTAACAGCAATAGGAAAACCTCCATAATCAGGATCGTCATTAGGCATCATCATAAACTCCCCGTGTCTCGTCTCATCACCATTCAAAATCCTCAAAGTCTTCAACTCCCCATTCTCATCGACCTCCTTCTCCTCACCGCAGAGAATACCGCCAAACGTAGCATCCTTACTCGCTGCTTTGAAGCGCGCGTGAAAGCCCCGACCTACAAGTAGGAACTTGGAGTTGCCGAGGTGGATAATCATGCCACCGCCAGGACCAGGTTTGCCGAAGACGAAGCATCGCTCTACGATGACTTTGATGTCGCCGAAGACACGAGTCCATTGTTCTGGCTTTTTCTCGCTTGGTTCTTCGTCGAAGAAGAAGCCGAAGCGGTCTTCGGGTGCGGCGTTGAGAAGGAATTGTTTTGTTTGGTTGAGAAGCTTGAATTCGCGACCGATGATATCAGAGCCTGTGTCAATGCCGAAGGGACTGGCCCCGAGAGCACCGTAGGTAGCGTAGGATAACCAGATACGTCTAGCTCCATACTCATCGCGTCTTTGCTCTGGAATGAAAAGAGTGTTTCCCTGCTCGGTATAATTCTTGCAAACAGTTTCGTAATCGTGGAAATACAGATCAGGTGCTAAAAGGTCGAGAGAAGGTGTGTTGAACCGCCAGATGTCCAAGACGTGAGGGCAAGGACCACCGGATGGGTAGACACCAGGCTGACCACCTCCACCAACAACAACAGGTGCATCTCCACCCACGTCGACATCCGACGGTCCCTCAATGTTGAGCCATGTGTTTGTGTATAGAGGGATAGGGTACTCCTTCTTTCCAGCTGCAGCAACGCGTCCCACATAAGAGGAGATGAGATGCGCCATGAAAGCCTCATCAGCTGGTTTTCCTACTCCGAAGAGAGATTCCCACGTATGAGAGCCCGAAGGAACATTGGCAATACGCTTCTTGAACCTTGAGTGGGTGTCAGTTTGGCGGAGGTGTTGAAGAAGATCGTCAGGAATGGGCTCAGCAAATGCCTTGTTCGCTCTGTTCGAGCGATCACGAGAGTCACCGAGAACTCCTGTCTCGTTTTGAACCTGCACCATGAGAACGGTCTGATGCTCCAAGTCGACTTCCGCTAGGTGTCTCAACAGAGCAGCGAATGCTTTTGAGTCAGCTTCACAGGCGGCATCACACAGAGGAGTGATCATCTCCAAAGTTCTCTTGACACCTCCAGCTTCAAGGACCTGGACTCTGGGGAATCTCTTAGGATCTTTCCTAACCCAAGCCGGCGTATACGTAGAGAGACCATTTTTGTATGTTCCGAACCAGAGAAGAACAAGCTTCATATCATGTTCTCTTGCACCAGCAAGAACAGCGTCAAGCTCGGAGAAGTCGAATTGTCCTTCAACAGGCTCGATCATTTCCCATGTTACGGAACCAAGTAGTGTGTTGATGTGGTCAGCCTTCATTGCAGGCCAGACTTCACCCATGAATTTGGCTGAGCTGAGGGATGAATTGTGGAGCTCGCCAGGGAGCATAAGGAAAGGCTCATTTTTGACGATGAGTTGCACTGAGCCTTTGTCAGAGCGTCGAAGGTGAGGGTGTGCTGGGAAATGAGTGGCAGTCATTTTGATGATAGTATGTAAAGAGGATGATGGTCTTAGCAGGTTTCCAGAGATAAAGATGGTTGAAATAGCTTTGCGATGTTGATGGAGTACTGGAGTACAGGGTTAGCGGAGTACCCGGTTAGTGGATCAGATCATGAGTTCGGCTTCCGAGTAAGCTGATGTGCAGGGATCCTCGGATTTACTCCGCACTTTCTATGACAGCGCGGAGAAATAACAATTGCCGATCATGACTCGCAGGGTTACATCGCACAGTACGTCCTCCGGATTTGCTTCGGACTTTCTTTTTATTCAGGTGTGTTGCGGTTACATAGAGCCAGGTGCACCAAGAACCCCAATTCCTTGCCAACAGTCCAGATCCTCCAATTTCCAAAGCAATCGCGCTATGTTTATTTTCGCATCATCTCCAACCCCACCATGCTCAAGGTATGCTGCTCCGATATCCCTGATCTTGGGGACGAGACTGCTACCGTTTGCATGGAAAACAGTACTGGGAAGGTGATATAGAATCTCCAATAGATCATCGATGATCTTACCATGCTCCTTTGGACTGTCTTCTGTTGGTCCAAACTTCTGTAGAATGTTGGACCGAATATTGAGGCTCGTTACGAAGAGGTTAGCTATTTGACTATCGTGTCCTTCTGTTACATTAGCAGGACGAGATAAACCGCCTCGCCATCGTAATTCGGGCGGAAGGTCATCTAGAACCTTTTGCACTTTAACCAGATATCTCGTGATAGTAGTTTGGGGATTGGTTTCTTTGGGCGTTTGCTGCATGTCTTGCCAGATGAGGAATAAATCGCTTAGCGAGTTGAGGCCGGGGATGTAGCTCGTGTCATCTCCATGCCAGGTTGGCTCAATAGCTGATGGCTCCAGCTGATTATCCGATAGTGCCAATGGTTTCGGGAAGGTATCCATGCGCTCGGGACTCAGAAGACTGATCGGGAGCCTGCCAAAGATATCCGCGCTGCTGGAATTCGAGACTAGGTTAGCGCTGACCAAGAGACTGACAGAACGTCAACGTACCATGCGCTAGCGAATAACAACCACATTAGTCTTCTAAGAAGCTGTTGTTGAGCCTCATCATATTCATGCAGCCGGTAATAAACCAGGTATCTCGTCCCCGCAGCTGCGTCGCTCAAAGCATGATAGGCGCGCATACTACTCAATCCCGAGGGTGTGGTAGCACTCATCGCCGTTCCGATATGATACATAGCGATACATCTATCAATGCTATAACAATCCCGACCGAATTGACTTTTGAGTAGTCCGTGGGTATCGAGAAAGTCAACACAGTAATCCACTGTGACAAGCCCATAGTCCCGCCTCGGAAGCGTCGCTTTAGTGGCGGCGCATAAACTGATTACCAAACCACAGAAATCTGCATTGGTATCGGCTTCACCTTGTTGAAGACGGCGAAGGAATTGGCGACGTAGATGGATTGGGGCTAAAGGATGGATCTCATTGAACCAGTCTCCGTATAATCGCGAAATAAGTGGTTCTGGAGCGAATAAGGATAGCCAATTCCCCGTGGAGGCGGTTGGAGTCGGGATATGGAGACTTTGGGGTGATGTACTGGAGTGATGGGTCTCAGGCGATATGGCGATATTGGCTGGTGATGATATTGCTGGAGATCCTGCCAATGGCTGTTGTACTCTCTGGGCGTGTCTGTGATACGTCAGTACATCGATCCACTTGAACGGGTTATTGTCTTACTTGTTTGGAGGTCCACGTTTCCTTCTAGGCCGATCATGAGTGCACTCTGAATCAAGAAACTCACAACCTCGGCACCGTTGCTGATTGGGCTCATACGTGCACTGTTGATGGTGTCAGTTATGAGGGGTAGATGTGACAGATCCACTAACCCGGATCTTTCTTGCTCGGCAGACATCGCATGCTGTTTGGTTACGAGGTTTCTGCCCGGGATTAGCAGTGGGAGTATCTGCCGAGACGGAAGCCATTCTCTTCAGCTTTTACTTCGGAGTAAATATGTGAGTGGAAAGATTTGGTGTTGAGAAAGTCCGAGGAGAATCTTCGGATTATTAACTCCCTCTTTGAAAGACCAGTTCGCCGAAACATCGGATATACCTCAACGGCCTTACTCAAACAAGACTGGTTAAGACGCACAGATCGAATGAGAATGGCCGAAATGGTGGGTCTGGATGTTAAGCTTGGCCAGCTGCGGGCTAGTCTGCTGTTAGTCTTTTAGCGTTTTCTTCCCCATGGGGAGGAGGTGACCTTGGAAAATCATGCCATGTTGGGAATTGTTCCGGCATACTGTCACGAGACGTCGGGATGGCTTCTGAGGGTGTTAGCCGTTAACTGTAGTCACACTCAAGATCTCTGCTGCAAACATTCCAGGCGTCCCTTCGAAGCATATAAGACCTCCTGAGGGCCCATGATCAGCGGTTGATCTCCAGCAGAGACCCTCAGGATCAATTGGCACAATCACCACGATACTATCCCATCATGGGTTCCAAGGAGACTCAAGTCGACATCATGGAGGATGACCATGTCCCCAAAGGATCAACATTGCCATTCTGGAAACAGACTGAGCTGAGAAAGCTGTATCTCATGATGGTATTCCTCTTCATGGGATCCACCACGCTTGGCTACGATTCCAGTCTGTTGAATGGTCTTCAAACTATGGGATCATGGCAAACATGTCAGTCTACAAACATCCAATCTTCCTCCTCAACTAACATTATTCTAGTCTTCGACAACCCCGAAGGAAGCCGTCTCGGTATCTTCGGCGCCATGCCCGGTTTCGGCGGTCTCTTCGTCCTCCTCTTCGCCCCCTACGTTGCCGACGGCCTAGGTCGCAAGAAAGGCACAGCAATCGGCTGCATCATCGTCATCATCGGAGCGCTCATGCAATGCTTCCCCCAACGAGGCCACGGTGCCAGACGCGATGCTTTATACCTCATCGGTCGATTCATCATGGGCTGCGGCTCCAACATTTCCAACGCTACTTGCCCTCTTCTCATCACCGAGATCGCGCATCCTCGACACAGAGGCAAGATTACGACTGTTTATAACACACTTTGGTACCTGGGAAGTATCATTGCTGCTTGGGTTTGCTTTGGGACATTGAGGAACCAGACTGGTACTCTGCAGTGGGTTTTGCCTACTGGATTGCAATGTCTCATGCCTGGTATCCAGCTTCTTGCTATCTTCATCGTGCCTGAGAGTCCGCGATGGTTGGTCAGTAAGGGTCGTGAAGAGGAGGCTCGCAAGATCCTCGTCAAGTATCATGGCAACAATGACGAGAATGATGAGTTTGTGAGGTGGGAGTTTACCGAGATTGTCAACACTATTCGTCTCGAACGTGAGACATCAGATAATGGATGGGCTGAGCTTTGGCGTACACCTGGAAACAGGAAGCGTTGTGGTTTGATCATTGCGACTGCTATCTTTTCTCAGTGCAGTGGTAACGGTCTTGTTTCATACTATGTAAGCTGCTTGCCTTGACTTATGGATCAAAAGATTAACCTCACCAATAGCTCGCTGCCATTCTTAGAACCATTGGCATCACTGAGTAAGTAGAATCCCCCCCACACAGGCATAGAGCAATGCTAACAACTCAGTGCCATCACTCAAGCATACATCAACGGCGGCCTCACAATCTGGTGCTGGCTAGTCTCCCTCTTCTCCGCCTTCTTCGTCGACCGAGTCGGACGCCGAGTCCTCTTCCTCTTCGCCGGTGTCGGAATGCTTATCTCCTTCAGCATCTGGACCGCCTGCAGTGCCGTCTACGCAAAGACCGAATCTTCCTCTGCTGGTATTGCTGTCGTAGCAATGATCTTCCTGTTCTACGGTGTTGCAGGTGCTGCATGGCCTGGCTTGACTGTCTCTTACACGGTGGAGATCTTGCCGTATAACATTCGTGCCAAGGGCCTTACACTTTGCTTCTGCTTTACTGCTCTGTCGGGAGTTTTCAACCAGTGGGTTAATCCTCTTGGTCTGCAGCAGCTTGCTTGGAAGTTCTACTTCGTCTACATCGCTGTGTAAGTCACCCTGTCTGTTGGCTGTATACTCTGTGCTAACATGTCCTTTCAGCTTGGTTATCGAGTGTTTGGTTATCTACTTCTTCTTCGTCGAGACGAAGGGTCCCACTCTGGAGGAAATCGCAGTTTTGTTCGACGGGGAAAACTCAGCTGCTAGCATTGCCAAAAGCCAGGCTCAGATGAAGGCCAAGGTAGCTGAAGTAGAACACGCATAGACCTGGTTCACAGTTGTATTATTGTGATCACAGTTTGAACGATGGAATACCTGTTTAATTCTCCTGTTCTAATTTACCGGTATATATAATAGCGCTGATTTGCTCATAGCCGTAGGGACATCAACGGGCGGGCTACTCGCGATTTCGCCAAGGTACCCTATTGTTCTCTTATTTCCGCAAGACAGTGTTAGAAGTCCAAACCTTCTACCGTAGTAGCAACAATGATCAATAGACTCTCCATCAGCCCGTTCACCTCCAATCCCAGTAACCCAGGTCTTCTACCGTATCAACTCATGAGATTGGGTATGAGCAGTGGATACTTATGCAGCTTTTCTGCAATTGCAATTGGTTATAGAGGACTGTCAGAAGTCTTTTGGTATATCCATCTTATAGCCTGCTGAGTTGACCAATTGGTAGCTGCATATTTGGTGGCTTGACTCCACCGTTCATACCCAATTTCATGAGTTTGTACAGTACATACATTATTCAGCACCCTCTGTAGCTCCCCAGGTTTGGGGATTTGGGGACATGGAATTGATTGGGCCATCTGAGTTCCGAATTGATCCTGCACTAAAAAGCCTGGCTTTAACTAATAAATATGGTTGGTTGGGGTACATGCATGTCTCACTTCGGAATATCCTCCTCCGATTATTCCTTGGCTTGTGCGACCTGGCTGTCTGCCTTGTGCGGCTGAACACCACTTTGATGACCTCAACTCTCCCCCTCACAAAGTTTTCTCAGGTTCAGATGCAATGGAACTGATAACACGCCCCTCACCATCGGCTGCGCCGATTCAAAACCAAGGCGACGAAATCTTGCAAAATGCAATAAACTCATTCCGCCAGGTGCTGACACCCGAGCAGCTTGCCGAGTTCAATAATATCGAATCGCTACCTGATACAGATGCGGTCTTGGTTTTTACAGCCGAGCTGGACTTTCGACGACAAAGAAAAAAGGGAAAGAGTATCGCCAGTCGCTTGGCTCCTGTGCTTCAAGCTGTGCATAGCTTCACCGGCGTCATCGATACCCTCGTTTCATCGGATCCTACAATCGCAGCGCTAGTTTGGGGTAGTGTAAAGATGACAATCCAGGTACGTCTTCCATAGAAGGTCACAGCATTGACCCAGACCGTGACTATGTTTGATGTGAACATGCTGGCTAATAATGAATCGTCACTACGAATAGATTATTCTAAACGCTGCATCTTATTACGAGGCATTTGCCGAATTATTCATAAGCCTTAGCACGGTTTGTCCCAGGTTTGAGCAATACCAGGCTTTATTTCCGACGTCTACGCGCTTACAAGTAGCGTTGTGCAACTTTAACGCATCTATTATCCGTTCAACGTGTTATTCAAATGCCCAAGAGCTCAAGCGGTTGGACTTCACCACTGAATCCACTTAGCCCGTCGTTTTGGCAGTCCTTTCAGCAGTCGTTCGAGCCTAACCTGAAAGAGCTTCGCGACTACAGCAAGAATGTCAAAGAGGAGATTAGACTTGCGCAGGCTGAGTCTGAGCATCGCAACAGAGAGCTGCAGAAGCTGGAAAGCAGTGAAGCAGAGAAGTCCAGGCGATCGTTGGGTCGCTTCATGTTTCGTACAGGTACCCAATTTGAGACAATGCATCAGGCGCAGCTTGTAAGAGATGAGGAATTGGAAAGTGAGTATGGAGACTCGAAACCACGCATCCAGCTAAGAAGGATTAGGGAAGAAGAAGCAAAAGCTTCTAGATGCTTTGTCTACTCACGATTGCATCAAGCCCTTTAAGCAAGCTCGCCAGAAGCGATATCCACAGTCAGCAACCTGGATCTTTGACAAAAACGAGTTCAGAAGTTGGGCCGAAGGGAAGACTTCACCTTTGCTTTGGTGTTTTGGAAAAAGTACGTCCTGTCTGCTGCCTGAACTTTGTCGAGCCACACTAATCCTTCAAAGTGGGGTCAGGAAAGACAATTCTAGCGTTAGTATACATAGGTCTTTTCAACCGAGCCAATTGCCGTATATCTGACAAATAACTGTAGAGCGAGTGTAATCGACTTCCTTTTGACTAAAGGAACCCAACACAAACCCCAAGTGGCTTTCTTTTTCTCGAGGTTTGATGAGTCAGAGTCACTAAAAGCCGAGACTACTCTCCGAGCAGTTGTCAGGCAGATAATCAGTATTCAAGACATTTCCGGCGATACGAAGGTAGCTTTGGAGGACATGCAAAACACGAATGAAGACCTCTTCACAAAGCTCCTTCAGCTTCTTGAATTGCTGCCTGTGAAGAAACGACAATCTGCATGGATGGTAATTGATGGACTAGATGAATGGCCTCGAGATGAACGTCGCAAGCTCATTGAGGCGTTATCTACTATCACGGCTGCAGGTCCTGAGGTAAAGGTATTTGCTACCAGCCGAGACCCTGCGGATCTTGTGACTAGGGAGGCTTTTCCTGGCCTACATCAGGTTCCAATGAATTGCTTGGAAGCCCAGAAAGGTATGGCACAGCTAGTAAGCCAAGCTGTGCAGAAGTGTCTCGATGCTGACGAACTACTGGCAACCGATGAAACGCTCATCGCTGACATAAAAAAGACGTTAAATGATAATGCTGATGGGATGTACGATCTTCCGGCCCCTTCTGCGCTCAGACTTAGCTGACTTCTCAATAGGACATTGTGGGTCACTCTCGTCCTCAGAGATCTTTGCAACCAGCCAAATGACGAAAAGATTCGGGAAGCCATTTCGTTGAAGAATCTACCCATAGGCCTAGAAAAAGTTTTCAATCAGGCATTGGAAAGGATTATCTCTCATGGAAAAGCAAACATTACGCATGCAATCCTTCCTTGGATCGTGGCGGCAAAGCAACCACTCTCACTTTCGCAACTTGAAGAGTGTTGCTTTATCCGTGTGCTTCAAGAGTACTCTGTTAAAGACAGATACGTGAATGGCATTCATTTGATTGAGTCCTGGTTCCAGGGGCTTGTCGAGGTCGATCATGAGACGAAAACAGTCCATTTTATTCACTCGTCCGTCCAAAAGTTCTTTCTTACAGCCGCGACAACTTCACCGCTTAAGGGCTTCTACGTCAATATGGAAGAAGCTGATCTACATATCGGAGAAGTCATTGTTACTTACCTGAACTTCAATGACTTTAATAAGACCTTGGCTCAGCGACGTCCAGTACTACCACCAATCTCCCCAAAGGGCATCTATCAACAGGCCCTCAGTAACGAGCTCGGCTGGCGTAACCTACTACTTCATGGTCATGGGGCACGAACTGCCGATATTGATAGGACCATTGATGATTACGAACGAGCTTCCCGTCCGACACAGCAAGATACAATGGTCTTAGAGCACCCATTTCTTCCCTATGCTTCGACCTATTGGCTATCACATTCCTTCAATTTTGAGCAAGGGAATTGCCGAGTATGGGATATTTGGAAGAGGATGTTAATCAACGGACATGAATTGGCTGCGTCACCTGTCTCCGAAGGGCACCATCAACGTATAGATGAGGACCTTACTCGTTGGGCTATATCTACCCGGCACTGCTCGCTCATGTCTGTTGTGGCTACATCCAGGGATGGTCTTGATCGGTTCCACAGAGCCATGTTTGACATTGCTATCAGCGAGAACAATGTTGAACTGATATCTCGCTTGCTCAAAATGAATTCTTGGGGCTCTGAACTCGGCCCCCTCTGCGGCAGAGCGGCGCGAAATGGTCTTGTTGGAGTGCTGAAGGTACTAATCGACGCTGGCGTGGATCTCAACAACGATGATGACTCAACACTTCCTCTCATAGAGGCTATTGAAGGAGGGCAAGTCGAAACCGTAAAGCTTCTTCTTCAGAGAGGCGCGGATCCTAGCTTGTCAACTCCAATCTCTAACCTACCAAAGTTCTCCTACCGAAACGCTCTAGAACCAGCAGTAGCCCTGGGTGGTCCCAAAGGCATGCAGATTTGCCAAATGCTTATAAAGACATGTACTGACCTAAGTGAGGATGGTACCGATCTGAGTGACAGGGGTCTATATCATTTTGGTTTTACGGCGTTAGAGAGGGCTTCCATGGCAGGTCAAGAAGAGATTACGAATCTTCTCCTTAGCGCAGGCGCAGATCCTAACAGCTCTCGTGCAGGCATGAAGATCTCCCCACTTGGTCTGGCTGTTAAATGCGAGCATATCAAGATCATCAAGCTGCTGCTCGAGTTCGGCGCTAATGTTAACACCGAGTTGCCACCAGGATTCCCACCCCTTCTAAGAGCTTGCTCCTCCAAGAACCCAAGGTCGGACATTGTTGAACTTTTGATCAAGGCTGGAGCGAAGATAGATGAACAGCAAAGCTTCAAATTGTTTTCGAAAGCCGTGAAGAAAAGAGACAGTGAGCTAGTAAAATTGCTGATACAGGAGGGCGTCAATGTCAACGGGCCTTTCGGAAGTGATGATAATACTCCCTTGGAGCTAGCTGCGAATGATGGTCTATTCGGGATCATGTTTACTCTACTAGAGGCTGGCGCCATCGTAGTAGATCCCGAGAACTTGTTATCACGGATACACTCGGACCTCCAGCATGGTGAGGAGTATAAAGAGATTTCAAGGAGATTATATGATAGTAGGAGCGAGCTCTAGAGCTTAAGCTCCCTATATTCTTTACGTCCGACATTTCTCCATTAACGAGAGACTTGGTAATTCCCGTAAACACTAACACAATATGCCAAGCCAGCACTGTCCTATCTGCCTAAGACTTGTCCACTCAGCTGCCCAGCCACAATGTCTTATCTGCTCAGCGGTCGAATACTGATGACCCACCGCGATATCCACCGTATTGTCGTTCTCACCAACATCAATCATGTTGATAGCAGTGAACACCCAAGGCTCACTCTTGAAAGAACCACCGGGCCAATTTGTCATCCTCCAATCCTCCTTCGGCCCAAAGATGGTGCTTCCTCCTTTGATTACGTCACTGTTTTCGGGATAGGCCAGGTATGCAACACGAGCACCATCAAACTCTCGTTCATCCCAGGTTTCGATATTGATTCGCATACCAAAGGGAGTAATATCTGTAGCATATGTCTTCAAGCTACGTTGGCCCTTTGGCTGAGAGATCTCGATGAACCAAACAGAGACTTGGGGTTTCTTCGCAAATGCTTTAGTGAACGTGACGTGAATCGAGGCGTTGTCTGTGGACTTTCGTCCATTCGGGGTATCGCTAGCATCCACAAAACCGTGCTGGAAAGGGAAGGCTCCGTTGGGGAGAACCATGACATTAGCTTCCAGGTTCCATGTGGGATGGAGGAAGGACTTCAGGCCGAGGGAGAAACCCCATTCAGTGACCGATGGTAGGGACAGGGCCACACGAGGGGAATCCTTGGCCGCAACGTCGATGTGTCGGAAGCCGTAGATAACCGTGGGGATAAAGGGTAGAGGCTTGTAAAAGGCTTGTTCGATGGTTGCGCTGCGGCCTGCAACTCCATCTTTCCACCCGAGGCGTTCTCGACAGTCGATCAGATGTCTTTCTGGTTGGGTTCGAACGAGAGACATGTCACCCTCCATCGACGAGTCACCCGATTGAGATGTGTCCTAATAAATACAAGTTAGAAAGGGCTGTAAGACTAGTAGGGGTGGACTTACCTCTTTATTACCCCAGATAGGAGCCAAACGGTAGACACCACTCGCAGAATTGAGCCCAGAGTTGGTCGTCAGGGCATGGCCCCAGAATCCCTTGATGTGCGCATTCACAAGCAAGGGATCGAAATGGACCAACTTCAAGCCCTCAAACGCCAAACCATCCCTCGTACCAAATTCAGTGTCCGATTGCACCCAATCCTTCGCATGGCCCTCTAGATCAGGACCTCGATTAGTATACAACCGTAGCGCCGTGATACGTGTCGAAGCATCGGGTTTATCCTTCCAACGTCCCGTCTCAATAGAACAGGCAATAATCTTCTGACCATCTGCAGGTCTCAGCGTAAGGGAAACCTTGTGACTCCCACCAGGTGTTCCCATTGTCGCTTGCAGACCGTTGGCGTAGCGAACGCTAATAGCAACGACGACACCTTTCTCAACTTCGACTGTGACTGTTCTGAGACTGAACTCTGCTTTGACAAAGTCCAGATTGCAGAACAGAGCTCCAAAGGCAGTTCCCACCATGGGCGCCAGTCTCATGGATACACCTACATCAGGTTGTGTCTGGAGATAACTATTCGCCTTGTTCAACTCAACCTCCTGCACCCCATCATCCTGCGCAGGTTCAATCAACTTGGGGGGTTCTTCATCCACCCCAAAGATTTTAAGATGCGGTAACTTCTGCTTATTGACAACGACAGGTATACGTTCCCGAAAGACAATACTGCTTTGGAAAGCTTCGGGTCGTCTCTCGTCGGCTGCAACACCTGGGTTCTTTTCTACAGCGTCGACTTCGTTGACGATTTTGATCATTTGGAAACGACATGCACGACGGGCCAAGTCGAGACCTTTTATCGTTGCTTCAAAGGGGAGTTCGATGTGGTTTTTGGTCATTGTTGCGTTGGTCGTGAATTCTTGATCTGTAGGGTCCCAGGGCTGGAACTTTTTGGTGTCGGCCTGTATGTCGAAGAGATGAGTGCCGATGTTGCGGTAGATCTGTTTATCTGTTAGCGGCCTTGAACAATAGGAAGTCTATGTCTGTGGCACTCACGTTCTTATAGTCCATGTATGCGTCTAGTAAATAGTTGGTATATATGGCGGCATTTTCATAGAACATAGGTGTAAGCTTTGGAGGCTTCAACGCCATAAAGCTACGGAGCGACTCATATTTGGTGAGTATAGCACTGTGATAGGTTAGCATATTGACCATCCAATTTAATCCATTAATGGACTTACTAGGTTCTCTGAGGAGTACTGGCCACGAGGTCAGGAAACCTAGCAGCCGTCTCCATCAATGACTGGATCGTCCAAGGCTGGTCCACTATTCACGGTAAGAATCATCCAACAATGTGATTGAGAAGGCATACTTGGTTTGATATGGCCACCGCCAGACCAGCCTACCTGGATCGTAGTCTCTGTCTGCGAGGAGAAGTTTGACTTGTCAATGTCGACCTTGGCCGTTGCTTTGAGATCCACTGCGCCAACACTCAATGCGACTTCAGCCCTACACAAAGTTAGCAGATGCTCCATCATCACCAGCCAGACCAAGGGGATAACTCACTCGGCCTTAATGCTCATAGCCTTAGCCTTATTAACAACCTTCATGCTGACAAGAGCATTGAACTCGCCACCCTCCAGAAAACCAGCAATGTAGCAATCACCAAACACGCTACGAAAGTTCGTATCGTCGACTGAGGGCAGTCCTTGAAAAACAAGAGCATCTTTGATGTTGATGCTTTGATTGATGACTTTGACGCTGATGAAAAAGTTCATATCGCTCTCTTTAAACTTATCTGAGTCGACGAATGAACCTTTTCCTGCACCGCCAATGGAGCCGTATTTGATGGATAGGGAGCCTGAGATGTTCATGTCGTCGGTGATTTCACTGCACAAGTCAGACAGCTATCCAATCAGGTACTAGAGGTGTTGTTACCTGATCTTATTGACAAAGCGGGAACTGTACGTCACAATTTGACTTGGACCCCGCTGAGACAGGGCCTTGACCGTGCCACGCAACTTCTTGCCTTTCAGTCCAGTACCATTAGTCTTGATTCGGGCCAGACGCATGCGCTTCTTCTCAAGCAGGAGGATATTCCGCTTTGTCTCTGTACTATCCGGATCAATCGCTTCTTCGATCTGTGTCTCAAGCGCAGCAACGTCTGAAACGAGTTTCTCAACTGTTTTTGCGTCTTCACGTAGTTGAATGGCGATGGTATCCAATGCTTGAGTGGCAGCAGAAGTCACAGCTGCAGTTTCTTTGGTTTCTGCCGCAGCTTCTGGTGCTATTGCTGGTAGTGCAGTTCGCTCTGGAAGGGCATCCAGTCCATAGTCATTCTCCTCTTCATCATCGTAATCGCCACCGGTAGCTCGAGCACCGATGGCTTGACGAAGTTCGCGCATAGTGAAACCATCATTTGTAACAGAATTGTCGACGCGGTCTGGGTCAACGACCACAGCGTCGTCAATGCAGATCTGCTGTGTATAGGAATTGAAACTAAAATTAATTATCAGTTTTTATCTAATTAATCTTTTCCAGTTCGTACGTACCCTTGGCCTAAGCGCATGCCATTGTTGTATGGCGCGAGTAGCAACGACATAATTGCGATCAATCCGATAGCTCAGCGCTGTTGCTGGATTGTTCTGAAATCTTCACGACCGAGCACTGGATGTGGTCTTGACTCGATTACATTTTATTCCCTTGATCCATGTGCTGGGTTGCTTTCCGCTTTGGGCTTCGCTTACAGATACAATCAATAGTCTGGCACTAGTCTGAGAAATTGTTTCCAACGGCGCTTATTATTCCGCACACAAACTACCCTCTTCCCAACTACCCTAGTGTAGTCCAAAACCGGACCTGCCGGAGAGTTTCAACCGGCACCAACTGAAGCTCAATAACAACACCACGTTGACAAAGTTGGGAACATTGTCGTCCTGTAACAGTCCTACCGTGCCGCACCCCCACCTCGGCCAGAACCTTGGCGACCCCGTCCTCTAACCCCTGCGCTCGTTTGTGGATCTCTCTTCCCTGCTGAATAGCGGCCTGGAACTCTGAAGTTCCCAGCTGAACTGTCTTGACAATTATCAGCCGCTCCAGCGTCGAGTATGCGCTGACGCGGACAGAGGCATTGCTTGATGCGCTTGCTGAGCTGGTTGACCAGCTTTCTTCGTAGTCGCCCAACCATGATTCGACTTTTATCTGAACTGACTTCTTTTCTTTTTCGCTGTGGGAGCTTGTGTCGGTACTGAAGAGAACCGATGCGTCCGCTCCGATGCGGTAGCCTCCCACATAATAATCGCCATAAACGGACTTGAAGGCGTCAACGCCTCGTCTAGTCAAAATCTTGAAAGCAGCTTCTGATAACTCGGGAGGACGAGCATATCCAACAGATCCCGCGCGATAGCTCGTTGTAACTGAAGCTTTATTCGAGTCTCGGTTATCCATAACATCCTTATCGTAATGCACCGAGACACTTGCCTCAAGGCACAACATGTCGATGCTAGCTCCCATAGAAACACTCAAATGATCCATAGAAGAAGACGAGCTCAACGCTTCGGATGACCGAAAACTGCAATTTCCATCATTTGCCGTAAAAACGATCCGTGTTGATTCCAGCGAGTCTTGGCTAAAAGCCGTTTCGGGAGCGAAAGGGTTGTGGGAGCTTTCAGCTACCGGCGAGCGGAAGAACATGCCTAGTGGCATAATGCGGGGCTGCCAGGGTAGTAGAATAGGCGACCTTGTGATGGCTTGTTGCGCTATTCTTGGGACTAGCGGGTCGAATGTTTCGGGGTCGAAGCCATCCGCTGTCAAAACGGCAGGGGCTTGACGAGAAGGCGCTATTTCCGAAGGGGTCATTTTGTCGGAATTTTTGGTGGAATTGGTTTGTTGAATGTGGGAGATTTCGGCGTTGAAATGCATGCTCGAGAGGCAGTGCTGGGTACGGTGGTCTAGACCACCGGGGCTGAAGACGCTATTGAGAAACTATTGATAATTATTGATATGCAACAGAACCAAATGGGAAGGTTGATGTGATGATATGCAAGACGGCAATTGAATCATGGAGGATTTTATCTGGTCGCAAAAACTTGATAATTTGGAAGCTCTGGGGTGTGTTAATGTCGGACTCTGGCTCTACGCCTCTTTTCGCGATCTTACTTTGAACGTTGAGTATATGCTTTTTTCAACAAACTTTGAAATCATCATACTCCAATGCTGTAACGAGATTGCCTTTGAAAAATCACACCTCCTCCTTCCCCCATCTTCGTCATCGCGGACTGTAAAGATGGCGACCCGCAAATCCCTAAGGAACTCGCCCACTGAAATTTTCAAAAACATCTACGGGGTCGAAGGCACAGCGGACACTCCTCCAGTTGTCGTTGAATTCAAGAGAAACTTGGCCACTGAGAGGATCAAATTCAATCATGAAATGGAGAGGGGAGATCTCAAGTATGCTCCAAGTGACAAGAATCCGTATTACATGTGTCTTCACAAGAGTCAATTGGGAGGCTTGCTTCAAATTTCGCAGGGTGGATTTCAATGGGCGACACC
Organism: Fusarium sp. NRRL 66335; assembly: GCA_004367055.1. Classification (NCBI taxonomy): domain Eukaryota; kingdom Fungi; phylum Ascomycota; class Sordariomycetes; order Hypocreales; family Nectriaceae; genus Fusarium; species Fusarium sp. NRRL 66335. The sequence continues at coordinate 54,702 of QHHG01000161.1, forward strand.
CGCGCGATATACTAGTAACAATTACCCCTTCCTTCGCGCTGTACCAGAAACTGCATTGGATTCTTTCTTTAACATATCGTTAAAGCTCTTCTACGATATGGCCAATGACCAGGTCGACTGGCTGGCCTTGAGGTAAGTAAAAGTCTCTCTTCCAAGGCTTTTCTCACCTGTTTACAGTAATCTTGAAGATCCCCAGGTGGACAATGCCCCAGAAGACAGAGAAAAGGAGGCTGTGAAGCTCAAGGCAATGGCCTTTGGGGCGCTTTTGGACCCTCCACAAAAAGATCCACTCGATGGGAAGCGGTTTGACGAGCCAGATCCAGAAATGCAGATAGAGGGTGAGGCTATTGAGCCTCCACCTCGATTGATTTACCAAAACCCTATTCCAACTTCATCGATAGATTACGAGAGGGTGAGATGGGAAGTAAGCTGCGAAGTGGCAGAGAAAGAACCTCGCCGCGCTTATATCCCGATACGGCACCCACAAGGCTGGCTGATATGGATACGACTACCTAATTGGAGCCGCGATCGTCAACAAAGACGCGGAGAATTGGAGACATTGAAGAAAGAATTTGGGAAGTTATGGTTGTATTCCACAGCCACGGATCCAGAAACTGCTGCTGGATATCGTCCCAGATACTCGTCTGTGGATCTTGGGTTTCATTTACACGTGGTTCCACAGCATGAAAGCCTGGAGCTTCATTTGGGCTGGAAGGCAGATCAGATAGTAGCCTCCTTTGAGAGTCTCGTCGTGGAGATTAACAATGGAAGGTCGCAGCCGAACACTCGTCTGATTCCTGCAACTGACCAAGATGTGCGGGATAAAAGACTCTTGAAGGTATGTGATATGTCCACCGTCGCGATACTCTTCTGGCCTAACATTGATTCAGATGGGCCAAAACCCGTTTCTTCTGTTTACAACATATATCTCGACAGCTGACTTCAACACATACATGCAAAGCCTTGAAGCTATCACAGGCACAGGTCAAAACCTCGTTAGGAAAGACACACATCGTTTCCGGACAAACGCAAACCTCGAATCCTGGCTTAAAGAAAACTACGAGCCTATGACAACTCCAGAATACACCCAGCCACAAGAAGTTGCAAGGAAAGCTATTAAAGACTCAAGGGATCCACTGAAAACGTCTGTGGATCAGCTATATGTGGAAGAAGCCAGACATAGCTCTACCTGGCGTATCGGAGTCAGCTGGAATAAGGTAAAAGAGGCAGGCGGGAAACGAATAGCAGCATATGCGCCAATCAAGATTATGGGCATGTCGGCGAATGTAGTAAGTCCGTGAGCTATCATCATCCTTGACACTGCTAATCGAGAGATGCCAGGCTGCAGAAAAGGCTTTTGGATGGGAGATACTTGATCAGGCCAAGAGGTTTCTCGGACACGAGCATAGAATATCCAGTGGGATGTTTATGGCAGAGGTAAGAACTATACAGTACTTAACAGTATAGCATAGAGTTCGTTACTGACTTTCCCCAGTGGCTTCACCTGTGCGCCTTTTCTTGGGGCGGTCTAACTACAAGCCCGAAGAGCACTAAGCTCGTTTATCGTTCCAGCGATATCCCGGAGAACTTGATCATCGGGACGTCCGAGACAAACTCCGTAATGACAAGGTGAGCCTCTTTGTTTTACTGTCCTCGTCCATACTGACTAGTTTACCAGGTTCGAGAAAGCGTGGCAGGCCCTTGTAAGAGACGAAAGCGATCTCTGGATCGGAGGTAATAGCGCAGTCCATGCTAAACTTATCGTCGCGCGGAATCGCAACGCTGAAAATGTGGTATGGGACACAAAGGATGACAACACACACCTCTACGGTCGTAAAGAAGCCCCAATGACGCAGACGGAACGTGATATAGCAGGGCTATTCCATTTCGTGGCCTATACGGTCTCTTACTCCATCGAGTTTCCAAACGGCTGCAAGCTACTAGCCATGGGACCTGGTTCCGGTCTCAAAACTACGTTCTACCCGTTTCTGCGGCCTTTATACCACCGACTTGAAGATCAACTGGATCAGGCTTTGTATGAGAAGATCAAGGCGCGACATTCAGATGATCTTATTTCTGATGGACTGAAAGCCGTGTCGTTCGGTATTGACCCAATTACGACGAATGGTCAGATCCCATACGATGGGCTTGTGCAGTATGGGGGTGCGACGGACCTTGGAACGTCAGCGTATACGACGGGCGTGGGCGTCACACGCAAGGGAAACTGGAAGCATGGTTACAACAAAAATGGGGAAACAAAAAAGAATGCGGGAGTTAAACCGGATGGGAAAAGGGTGAAAGGCCATTACACACTTTTATAGTTGATACGGCATCATATCATTAGATTGCGTGATACGTATTTGTATGAGCCTCATGACAATGTATTAGATTACTTAATACCAAAGGCCCCAAGGTCAATAATTATTCTTGATTATCCACGTGCTACTTCTCTTTGAGCAGAGTAAGTAGGCGCAACGCACACGTGAACAAATGTGTGTACAATATATTCGGAATCATTTCGTGAATGGCACTACAATAGATCTTCCCAAAAGTAACTTTCTTCAAGCGCCTTTGTCATCTGGCTGTTCATATGTAACCAGTTTCCGAGCTGTGCGCCATATTGATCAACCTCCATGTTGAAGGCACCAGTCGATCCAAAACATTCAGAATTCCACCCAGGAGCCTCGCCAAACGGTTTCCCCATAGTGTTTGTCCGGCTTGCAAAGTTGGAAGTAGGAGTTGCCGCAGCAGCTTGCTGGTCAGCTGGCGATGGTATAAGCGAAGCCGGGGTTGCCCACTGCCCAAACCTGACATCAGGGTTGCTGCTTTTAGCTTCATGGTATTTGTAAGCAGCATCGTGAAGAGCTTTAAAAAGATTCAGCTCCCTTTTTGCCCCAGAGGAGAAAAGGTCAGTCGAGGCAGCTTGCAGTGTCTCTATGATACTGTTCAGTAGTTCAAGGTCGCTTTTGTTGCATGTCTCGATACTGTGGCAGAAGATTACAATGAAGGGCACGAATGGAGATAGTAAAAGGGCCCTGCAGTGACGAAGTATCAGTTATGATGTCCCTTACGTCGGGGTAGTCTACCCTTACCAGTTCACGTAGCTCTCAAGAACGTCCTCTTCAAGTCGAGCTACGACAGACATAGATTCCTTATGTGCTTCTAATGCTCTACGCGCACTGTCGATACACTCTTGTCCGAATATGGTTCCCTGGTTCGGTTCGGCTGGTATGGCTCGGTAGATGAGGCAGAACAGTGATAAATGGACGACTTTAGCGGTGCATTCGAAGGCTTCGAGGGATCCGTTGCCGATAGCCTGGCGCATCGCGTCAAGGTAACTTATCTATGAACATGTTAGTCAAATAAGCTACAAATATAAACATTTGTTCTAACAGAATTAGCAATGGCGATATTGGGTATAGACATACCTCATAGTCTTCAATACTGGATGTGTGTGCTTTAAGTTCCGACGCAAGGCATCTTGCCCTGGTGGTTCTGGAAATTTGTGGTTCAACTAAAGCAGCAGGACTGTAGAGCTGATCGTAAATCTTGCCTTGCAAACGCGCAAGATCTACCATCTTTTTCAATCGTCCAAAGTAGGCTATTTCTGATGTCGGACTCATATCCGGAACCGGAATAGTAATGTCGCTGTCACGGAGGGTTGAAGACCGACCAAGTCGTAGAGAAAGACCTTTTTCGTAGATATAGATGAGCCAAAACACTCTAGTCTGTTGCAACCTAGTTTCGGGGTTGATTTGGGACATTGACACTATACTGTGTATGCCTAATGTCTGACACATGTGGGACGCAGTCGCAATGAAGTTCCATGCGGCGGATGGCTTGCATATTTCGAGGCAGTATATGCTCTATCAGATCGTCAACAAAGGCTCAAAAGATGGTTCTGACTAACATACAGCAATCATCATAGCAAAGGTTGCCTCGGGGGTCGAGGGTTGATGAAAGGGCAAATTAGCGAGAACGGTCTCTAGGTTGTCTCGACATATAATTGCTTGTTCTCCAAAGTCTCTCTTCTCATCTGAATCTGCAGTAGCCTTCTTGCATTCTCGAAAAAGCCAATATAGCCCCGCATTTACCACTATAAGGTCAGTGTGACTGGCTTCGCCGGGTGAATAGACCTTGAGAAAATATTCATGAAAGGATGAGACGGAGTTTGCCTCATGATTCCAAAAGAACCGAACTCGGGGGTTTTCTGCACAACGACGTTAGCCTTGTTATCGCTGCTAACGTTTGCATATCCATTTATACCTTTGGCCATTCTAAGACATACGAAGGCAATCTCTACCGGTGGCATGGGTAAGTTTCGTAAGTTGAGTCCTCGTACAAGGGGTCTAGCGTGGGGATACAAGTAATCGTGATCCTGCTGACCCGAATTTCTTCCCAGAGCTTTTCTTAGAGATTCCAAAACACTTGTCATCTCAATAGCGATACTGGCACCGACGGACTTGTTGATAACGGCATCTTCCAGAAATCTGTTGGCAAAGGTGGCTTGGGCCGAAAGCGAAGACTCTCCCTGGTGCTCCACCCCCGGTGTAAGCAGCGAACTTCCAACGTGATTGGCCGGTGGGGGTGATTTAGTAAAGCTTTTTGGCATGGTTGACTTCATCGTAGGCATAACCGGTGGACCAGTCAACGGAATAGTGAAGGGTATACCAGGGTGAGAACGGTCTTGGATAGCTCTCAATGTACTTCCAAACTCTTCCAGCTTTTTCGCGATGTCATCAATTTTGTTTTCACTGCGCGATTCTATTCAGAAACGGACAATGGGGGAGAAGGAACGACTGCACTGACTATTCTTCCGAGATGAAGACACGCTTTCGCCTCTCTTTAGGCTTGTGTCTTGGCTGGTAAGTGCAAGGAATACCAGTACGAACGCAATAGGAGCATGGGTTCCTCCGGTCACAGCGCACCTAAAATGGCGGCCTGGATTAGCTCTGGGGTAGGTTATTGAACCAATCAGGGGCATGTCATATACGTACCTTTCTACGACGACAGCGATCACACTGGGGGCAGAGAGACTTGGTCAGTAGAGGAAATGAACTTAAACATAAATTGGACATACTGAAACTGGGGAAAGAGAAACATTGTCGTCGTCTTGTTGGTGCCTGTCCCGATCTTGACGGACATCTTCTGTTTCCTGACCCGAGACAAGGGAAACCTCGTCATCTTCAGTTGCCATCTGCATAGTGTTGATGTTCGGAGAGGTATGCACGGTTGATGACGGAGGAAGAAAGTCAAGAGATGCGCAAGCCGAAAACGCGAATCATCAACGTCAAGCAAAAGTTAGAAGTCTACGCTAAGCCGCGACTTGTGGGTCTCGCTTCTATGACAGCCCCATTGCTTATGTCCGACTGACCAATCTTCTATGGGTAAGATCATATTGGTCTCTATATACGGTTAGTAGGAACCAGGGATGCGGTGTCGCGGAATCTTGGCATTCCGCACGCCGAGTTGGACAAGTCTCGGCTGCGGTCTCTTGGTATGCGCACCGAACAATGGGGAAGCTCAGGGTCAGTCATTTACTCATTCCTCGCCAGTCATGTTTCAATTTCACATATAAGTTGAATCTCTTCTTCTCTTTTGTTGTACGCCACTACTTTCCAAAGTTACTTTTACACTCCTTTACATTGTCATACAGGCGCGCCTGCAACATTGTCTTTGTCGAATCCTGTCGTTACCATATCTTTTTTCTATTTATTATTACATATCACACTTTTCTACGTTCAGTCCGACCTGCTATCTTCCCGAAATGGAGAAAGCCGACCACGCCTCCGGCGCGACAACATTGGAGTTGTCAGCCACCACTTCTCAGGCTGAGAAACAGCAGACTTCCGGGTTCCTCGCCTTCCTGGTTAGTTCCCATTCTTGAAGCTGGCGATATCTTGTTTCAAAATTGCTAATAACACACGAAATAGCGTATCTTCACCTACTGCCAACCCCTCGATTGCGTACTCGAAGTTATCGGCCTCGTCGCCGCCATTGGCTCTGGCGTAGCAATGTCAATGATGAATCTGGTCATAGGCCAGCTCATGGATGTTATGAGTGACCCTTTGCGCATTTCTGCCGATCCAGATGGTTTCATGGCGGATGTCAGCAAGAACTCGTAAGTACTCCCCTGCCCCAGGCCCGATCTTGTTTTACCTAGCTAACATTATTATGGACTATTTTTTGTCTATATCGGGATAGCCAGACTTGTATGCACCTACATCTACTCGACCTTGTTTACCTACGTTTCCTTCCGAGTCACAAACAACATCCGAAAATCCTACCTTCGAGCGGCCTTGAGCCAAGAGATCAGCTATTTCGATCATGGAACATCTGGGTCGATATCCATGCAAGGCGTGGCAAATGGAAAGTTAATTCAGTCCGGCATTGCTGACAAATTGGGACTGTTCTTCACATCGTTAGCTACCTTTATCACCGCTTTCATTATTGCCTTTGTCAGTTACTGGAAACTCACCTTGATCCTTCTATGCATCATGCCAGCAATCATCTTCGTTATCGGTTCCATGGCCACAATCGACGCTGGAATCGACGGTCATAACCTGAAGATTCTGTCCCAAGCTGCTCAATACGCCGAAACCGCTCTTGCTAACACCCGGGCGATCAAAGCGTTCAGCCTTGAGTCTAGAATCATGCACAAGTATACGTCATTTCTCGACGATTCCCAGCTTCTTTGCCGGAAGAAGTGTGGTATTTACGGCATCATGTTCGGGTGGCAGTACTTTGTCATTTATGCTGGCATGGCTTTAGCATTTTGGCAAGGTATCAGAATGATTGCTCGCCAAGAGGTTGAGGGCATTGGCACAGTCTTCACGTAAGTTCTCATTCCTCCACAGACATCTTTCACTTTTTACATTTGACTAACTAAGGATACTTGAAGTGTGCTTTTCTCTGTCGTCATCGGCTCAACTGCCATCAACGGAATCGCCCCCAACATTTCCTCTTTTGTTCGTGCCGCTGCTGGTGCTACTGAGCTGTTTGCTCTCATCGATAGAGTCTCAAACATCAACCCACTTGACGAGTCTGGTCAGAGACCGAGTCTGGTTTCTGGTGTCATCAGCCTTCAGTCCATTGGGTTCAGTTACCCCACGAGACCAGACATCCAAGTTCTAGACGACTTCTCCCTGAACATCCCTGCTGGGAAAGTCACAGCATTGGTCGTAGGATATCCCCTCTCACACAGGTCCAGAAGCCAGGACATTTAGGAAGGCTAACATCAAGGCAGGGTGCTAGTGGTTCCGGCAAGAGTACCATTATTGGCCTTTTGGAAAGATGGTACAATCCTACCTCCGGGGACATCAAGCTCGATGGAATTAACATCAAGGATCTCAACGTCAATTGGCTTCGCACCACAATGCGACTCGTCCAACAGGTGGGTTCTGATGCTTATAAAAGGGCTAGCCCTATTCACTTTACTCGCAGAGCTGACTCTTGGTAGGAACCTGTTTTGTTCAATGGAACTGTCTTTGACAACATTGCGAATGGTCTGTCGGGGACTGCTTTGGAGACAAGTCCTAAACAGGATCAAGAAGAAGCTGTCAGAAACGCGGCCAAGCTTGCCTTTGCTGATGAGTTCATCCAAAATCTTCCCGAGAAATACGACACTCGCATCGGCGAGAGAGGCGGATTACTTTCTGGAGGACAGAAACAGAGAATCGCCATCGCACGCAGCCTTATTTCCGATCCGTCCATTCTCTTATTAGATGAAGCGACTTCAGCTCTCGATCCACACTCGGAGGCCATTGTGCAAAGGGCCCTTGACAGTGCCTCAAGCAACAGAACAACCCTTGTCATCGCCCACAAGCTTGCGACCATCCGACACGCTGACAATATCGTTGTCATGAACAAGGGCAAGATTGTTGAGCAAGGTAGACACGACGATCTGGTCGCTCTCGGTGGAACCTATGCCAAGCTCGTTCAGGCCCAGGACCTTTCCACCACCAAGCAAGATTCAGTCAACCCGAACTCTGATCAGGAATCAACTGCGATAGCTGAGGCAGTAGAACCAGTTCAATCACTCGCCAAATTCAGTACTGCTGTCGACGAGAAGGTCGCCTCACAAATTGTGAGGGAAGACTTCAGCCTCTATAAACGTACAGGACTTATAAATACAATCTGGAAGATGGTTCAATCGTCCCCTGAGCTCAGGACCTGCTATTGGATAACGTGCGTCTGTTGTTTTCTCGGAGGTAAGTTCGCTGTTTAATGACCACCCCATACTTGCTAATGACTCCGTGTAGCTGCTGTTTACCCAGGACAGACCTTGCTTCTCGCAGAGGTCATGGACGTCTTCCAGTCGTCCGACTCGTCCCACTTGACCAAGGGAGGAGATTTCGTTTCTCTGATGTATTTCGTCGTTGCTCTTGGGGCTTTCCTGGTATTTTTCATCATCGGCTGGAGTTCCAACATTGTTGCACAGGTAAATTGAATGGCCCACTCAGAATATCAGCTGGCTTACCCGATCTTCAGACACTCAGCCTGAAAGTCCGAAAGGGCCTCTTGCATAGTATGCTGAGGCAGGATCTACGGTTCTTTGACAGACCAGATAACGCTGTTGGCGCCCTCGTCAGCCGCGTCGACTCCCAGTCTCAAGCTGTGTTGGAGCTCATGGGTTTTAACGTGGCCTTGGCCTTGCAATCTATTATCAACGTTGTCGCTAGCAGTGTTCTTGCCCTCGGTTATGCTTGGAAGCTTGGCCTCGTTGGTGTTTTCGCTGGCATGCCCCCTCTCCTGCTGGCAGGCTATTCTCGCATACGCCTTGAGACCAAGCTAAACACCGACATTGACAGTCTATTCTCTACGAGCGCATCTATAGCGTCTGAGAGCGTCAATGGTATCCGTACGGTTTCTTCCCTTGCGATTGAAGGGGCTATCATGCAGAGGTACAGTGCGGGACTCAATAATGCTGTTTCGGGGTCACGCGGGCCGCTTTTTCACATGATGATCTGGTACTCGTTGACGCAATCCATTGAATTCTTCATTCTTGCTCTTGGCTTCTGGTGAGTATTGTGGATACTTTTCTTTCACTTGATATCTAACCTCTATTATGCTAGGTTCGGATCGAAACTTGTCTCCCAAGACGAAATTACATTTCCACAATTTATCGTCTCTTTCTTGGGCGTTTTCTTCTCTGGCCAAGCCGCTGGTACAATCTTCAGCTTTTCAAGCAGTCAGTAGATGCATTTCGTTTTACCGCGTGATTCTGACATGAGAACCCAGGTTTTACCAAGGCCAACTCTGCCGCAAATTACTACTTCTGGCTCACGGACCTGCAGCCCCTCATTCGAGAAATGGACGAGACCGGGGACAAGGGCCCTGAAAATGATTGCACCTCGATAGATTTCCAAGACGTCCAGTTTTCTTACCCGCTTTCTCCTGAGAAGCAGGTGATCAAGGGACTTGACCTCACTGTAAGCTCATTTCGAAGCGCAATCAAGGCCGAGCTGACCTCATTTAGATCGATCGTGGACAATTTGTCGCCTTTGTCGGTGCTTCGGGATGCGGTAAAAGCACAATGATATCCCTCCTCGAACGCTTCTATGATCCCATCAGTGGTACCATCAAGATCGACGACTCAGCTTCCCTCACCGACATCAGTCCTCGCCTTTACCGTTGCAGATTGGCTTTGGTCCAGCAGGAGCCAACTCTTTTCCCGGAGAGTATTCGCGACAACATCGCAGCTGGACTTGATGTCAGCCCAGACGAACAAGCCCTTGTCAAGGACGATGTGTTAGAAGCAGCTTGCCGTGCCGCCAACGCCTGGGACTTCATAAGCTCCCTTCCTGAAGGTCTCAACACTCCCTGTGGCCAGGGAGGTAGCCAGCTTTCCGGAGGGCAGAGACAAAGGATTGCTATCGCTCGTGCACTTATCCGCAATCCTAACGTCCTTTTGTTAGATGAAGCAACCTCAGCACTTGACACCGAGTCTGAAAGGGTTGTGCAAAAGGCGTTGAGTAGCGCTGCCGCTGACGGTGATCGCATCACTATAGCAGTTGCCCATCGTTTGTCCACCATTCGCGATGCTGATAAGATTTACGTCTTCTTCCGGGGTCGCATCGTTGAATCTGGCACACATGATGAGCTCATTGGGCAGGATGGTATTTACAAGCAGATGTGTGACGCTCAGAGACTTGATAAAGCGGTCTAAGTCTAGCATGTATACAGTTTGGAGTGTGTTAGGATTGGATTGGAAATAGTTTCCTGTGATGTCTTGACATCGCACTTCTGTCGTCTCTCTCATGTATCTAGTTCTTCAACCTACAATAATACACTTCATTATTCTCACCACAACGGTATCATATGCTCGAAGGTCAGCGTGATCGGATCCTTCTTAGCATAATGCAACTCGCATCTCAGAACAGACAGAGTGGACTAGGCATTTCGGGACTGTCCCTTAACCATAGGTCCTGCATTGTGGACAGCAAGAACGCTGACGACGGAATAGTGTCGGAGGTAGTGAGACCAGCCATCATATAAGGTTTGAAGATATGTACACTTTACACAAAGCATCGTGACTCCTTTACCCACACATAAGTTTTCGCTTTTACCTTGCCCTAGCATGAAATTTAGGGCGGCGACAAAATGCCTTGCTTGCTTACTTCCATCCGGCTTTTAGTCTCTCTCCCACCAACATCAACGACCACAATCGCATCCCCACAACAACCTCACTTCCGGAGTAAGAAAGGATTAGGGTCAAGCGACACACAAGGGCCGCCAACTTAATTATTGGCGGGATAGTTACTATAATAAAGAAAAGAAAGATGTAAAAAGTTGCAGGTACTCTACGATTAACAGGGAAAATGACTATGGTAAGAAAAAGGAAATCTAAGGATGAGGGTAACTAAAGCTATGGGGGCTTCATTCAATTTTACTACGCGATGCAAAATTGAAGCAAACAAAAATACGATTACGCTCACGATTAAGTTCACGCACTCACATTTACACAGCAACATCCACAGTCACAGTCAGTCACAGCCACGGCCACTGTCACCTATGGACCAGACAGACTACCGACTACCTACTCTGGACTACTGACTGCAGGCTATAGGCTATCGAGTGTAGGCTATGAGCTACGGACTTTAGGCTATGGACTATGGGCTATGAACCACATTTTTAGACCGTAGCGTCCGTTCGAACCCCAGACTGCCAGCTATGGAACCCAAATCGTACGCCTGCAATTTTTAACCACTGCGACACACCATAGAGCTACATACGCTATCTACGGAAGGGATAGTGGATTTACAACTTATATACCTTAGTCTTCTGAGTCACTCCAGGCTGCAGCTGACCTACTGGGCCTATCATATGGTGGCCACCTGAACCTTCCAAGGCATGCCCCAAGATGACCCCCACCCATTCTCAGGCAGGCATTCCACCTCCCAACCTCCCAACAACCAAATTTATCATGTTGACCGTCTTGGAGTAAGACATGCTGAGAACCAATACCCGTTCAGACTACTGATACCCCCGTCCTGTAGGTACCGTATCATGGCATCATTCCATGAAGTTTTGATCATCAGTACGACACTGCGCCTCTGGGACCGCTTTGTGCTTTGCTCGTCACAAGGGTCCGTGATGACTCTCAATAGATGGGCATGTGTTGTGCCCAAGCAGCTTCGAAACTGTAAGATTGAGTCACCCCTAGGGTTCTCACGGGTTACTCAGCCCTATGTGCACTTCTAGAAGGTTCTCAAGATGAACATGTGGTGTTCATGCAAAACTCAAATTGATCGAAGTAAAACACTAAAAGGAATGACACCTCCTGTCTGGTCTATGTTGCGGGGCGACCTTGAACTCTCCAAGCTTACAGCCAACCATAAAGCTCTGATATGACACACAACTAAGTCGCCAACGGGATATTTTGCCATTCGTCAAAATGATCAATCTCGTCCAACTCATAAACTTCTGGCTGCCTGAAGCCTGGTCCCACTGCGTTCTGTCGCGGTTCCACCGCCTCCGCTTCCAGTTCGGCCACGCCCGGTCTCGGTCTTGGTGCGTTAGGTCCTGGCTCTGCCACGTCCCACGCGAATTCCTCAGGTCTCGGCTGCGGGGGCGTCTGCGGGGGCGTCGGTGGTGGTGCCTGTTCATTCGAGTCAGGAATGTCTTCTTTCGCTTCGAGTTCTTGTCGGGACTCGCCAATGTTTCGCGTCCACAGTCCAACGGCCAAATAGACAATGGCCGTAAGGGTCTCGGGGAGGAGCACAAAGTACACTCCTTGAATATTGGTTGGAAATCTTGATAGGAGAGGCAACATTCTTGTCATGACACACATCGTGTAGATAATGCGGACACAGAGGCAAACGGAGCCGAATGTCGTTGCGAAGAGGAGCTGGGAAAATGTTAGTCGGTGCTCATTGGAGGATTGTTTGCCACTCACTCTGCTCTTGTCATCTTTCCAGGACTGCGCCTTTTCCACGATGGCGACAATGGCTTGGATGACCATGAGCTTGGCAGCTACTGCCAGACATCCCAAGCCGATGCCGATCTTGACTTGCACCCTGGCTTTCGAGGCAACGGCATCGTCAATAGCACCCAAGATTAACAGGAGTTCGCCCACGATGACCAAAATGTGGATGATTGCAACCTTGATCTTTTCAATTCCCTTGTTCGTTTCCCAATGGTGATTTCTACGAAATGTCAACATTCCAGACTAGAATTAATCTCCGTTTTACTTACAATTCAAACCAGATAGCAGATGTCGCAAGGATGAGCAGACCAATGCAGATGTTCAAAAATGTCATGGCATGTTTGCTGTCGCAAAGCAGCATCACACCGCCGATGATGTGGAGGAGGGAGAATAGGGTGAGGTATAGCGACCAGAGAAAGCCTGGTTTGCCATGGAGTTTTATGAGATAGGCGATCGGGAGGAGCAGTATGCCATAGATTATAGGCTCGATGACGAGCAAAGCGTGTGATATCATGGTGTCGGTGTCGTTGCTAGTGTCGATATTTGCGTTGGTGTTGGTCGATGTGCGAATTTGTTTTGCAAAATTTTAGATGGGACATTATTATGTGTCCTTTTTATTTACCTGGCATTGTGTTACTTTTGGCGAGACTGATAGAGTTCAATGCCTGCAACTGGACGATTGGGTGAAGTTCGACTCAGACTTTTTGCGACGCGATAAGATGTGATGTCATTTTCTGTTCAGCGTCGGGAGATCGACGCATGTCTCGGGTAAAAGATTAGATAACCTTATTTTCGATCTCAAACGTGGCAGCGAGTGGAGACTGGCTGAAACAGGCAATGCGAACTTTCCACTTTAGGGTAATGGTACGGCAAGCTCTTCGTCAAGCAACACAAGTCACGTCAACGATCAGATGATAGTGTCAACGAATCTATTATAGTACATGAATGAAGATTTGAACTCAGAAAATTGTCTTTATTTATTTCCAAGAGATACCCATCAATCTGCAAAGTTTTAGCCAGTGTGTGTACCTCAACATTATGACGAGCGTGTACTACCAAGGTTTCTTACCGTGACGCAATTTGAAGCGGAAGCCACAGCAACAATCTCGAAGACGCTCGCAACAATCCGCAGTGGCAATTGACCGATGCTCTACGTAAAGCCATAAAGATGTTCATTGCATTTCTGCTTTCTGCATCCGGATACGAATACAGATCGTCAACCATGATCCAGACAATCAATATTGGGGCTTCATCCGGGCATTGTCGGAGCAGCTACATTTACAATGATAAGCGCATGACGAGAAAAAATATTGCGGCATCTCAATCCACTCTGTAATTGAGCAAGATATTGCATTGTCGGCTTCGCATGTGTTGGGGAGACCTGACGGATTGCTATTGGTCGTCTGGATTCCAAAGAGGGTCCAGAGTCCAAGCATGTGTTCCACGCCGCCTGTGTTGTGGCTGGTGCATCGCCGCACCGCCGCACGCCTTATCGATCTGCGGCCCGCAAGACGCCGCAGCGGCATCTTCTCTCTCCCGCCCTGCATGCCACACCTTTACATGTGGGCAATCAGGCGATTAGTTCCCGATAACGCCGCCCGGGTGAACCCGCCCTGACTAAAGATTCGACGGCTCCGGAAGCTATCCACTACCGGCAGATGCAGGAAGCTGACGATACTACTCCGTGATTGGCTGTATCTTGACTGACTGGGTGTATACATGTTACAGTATGGGGACAAATGAGGTAAACCGTGATGAATTGTGGTGCATTGATCATGAACATCAATGGATATGACCGGAGCGGTCGGCGTTCGGACTTTGTAAGTATAGTGAAATCGGCGGTTTGTGAAACTTGAGATTCGGTATAAATATCCAGAGTTGTCTCATCCAATTCATCAATATCACTCTCATCATCACTCACAAACACAACAACTAAACAACTCCAACAGACAATTCAAACAACTTTCATCATGGCTATCACCAAGTACAAGGCCGCTGCTGTTACCTCCGAGCCCGGAGTAAGTCGCCTATCATCAGCCGATTCCCTTCCAACTCACTAACAATACCAGTGGTTCGACCTCGAGGGCGGTGTCCGCAAGACCATCGACTTCATCAACGAAGCCGGTCAAGCAGGCTGCAAGCTCGTTGCCTTCCCGGAAGTTTGTAAGTAATATATCACTCCTATAACATCTACAATCGCTGACATCTCAGGGATCCCCGGCTATCCCTACTGGATGTGGAAGGTCACCTACCTCCAGTCCCTCCCCATGCTCAAGCGATACCGCGAGAACTCCATGGCCGTCGACTCTGAGGAAATGCGCCGCATCCGACGCGCCGCTCGGGATAACCAGATCTACGTCTCTCTCGGCTTCTCGGAGATTGATCACGCCACTCTCTACCTCTCCCAAGTTCTCATCGGACCTGACGGCAATGTTATCAACCACCGTCGCAAGATCAAGCCTACTCACGTAGAGAAGCTTGTCTATGGTGATGGCTCTGGCGATACCTTCATGTCTGTCAGTGAGACCGATATTGGTCGTCTCGGTCAGTTGAACTGCTGGGAAAACATGAACCCTTTCCTCAAGTCTCTGAACGTCTCTGCTGGTGAGCAGGTCCATATTGCTGCTTGGCCTGTCTACCCTGGCAAGGAGCGTCAGGTTCACCCTGATCCTGCTACCAACTACGCCGACCCTGCCTCTGACCTCGTCACTCCCGAGTATGCCATCGAGACCGGTACTTGGACTCTCGCGCCCTTCCAGCGTCTCTCCGTTGAGGGTCTCAAGATCAACACTCCCGAGGGTGTCGAGCCTGAGACTGATCCCTCCGTCTACAACGGTCATGCTCGTATCTACCGACCTGATGGAAGCTTGGTCGTCAAGCCCGAGAAAGACTTTGATGGTCTCCTCTTTGTTGACATTGACCTGAATGAGTGCCACCTTACTAAGGTCCTTGCTGACTTTGCTGGTCACTACATGCGACCTGACTTGATCCGACTTCTGGTCGACACTCGTCGCAAGGAGCTCATTACTGAGGCTGATCCCAACGGCTCCATTGCTCATTACACTACTCGCCAGCGACTTGGATTGGACAAGCCTCTTGAGAAGAAGGAGGCTGAGGATACACCTGATGTCATCTAAGCCTGGACAATAAGCAAGATCACCATACTGACCGATCTTGCCTCAATCATTGGTGGTGTGGGAATTTGTAAAATAAGAATATTGTATGTAAAATTTAGGGAAATGGCAGTCTATAACTTTGGGCTATCGTCGTGTTTCGCTTTGTTGATGTGTGAAATATGTGGTATTTCCTTGGTCTTCATGCGCTGAAGTCTCTGCATATCAATAGCACCCTTCAAATCGGCCGAGGGCAATTAACTAGTGCGCCAAGGAAATAATCCTTATGCCAGCTGACCTGACCTATTTAACACCCGGCTTAAACCCGGAAGCAATACTGATGCGACATTGCTTGATGATCTTCTGTCCATAGATAGCATAGCCTATTATGTGTCAGTATAATACTCAGGAAGTAGCAACAGTGAGGCAAACATACACTCTAGATGACGGTCCACAACTCTGATGGCCATAGTGAAATTGACCTTGTAGTGTCGCTTCCCAACCTTTTCTCCATTGTCTAAAGTTATCGGGTCGACAGGTGTTATATGTCCTTCATCGCGTAGGAAGGTACAATCTATGATGTTCTCCCCAACGCACTCGGCATCTGTTGAAGATTTGTAAGATGCTTCACCTTTGCTTGTGGATTGGTTGACTTACCTCGATTATAGGGATGAGATAATTTGTAGTGCGATTTCGTTGCGTGATCAGATACGTAGAGTATCTCCCTGCAGATCAAATATTTCTCCTTTATGCTGAAGTTATGAGTGCAAGTAAAAGGTTCGCATTCCCAGACGGAGGCTACTTTGTCTTCCTGCATGATCTTGTTTAGTCCTGTCCATTCCTCATGGAAAAAATATACTCACCTTCTTTAAAACCCAGTCTACAGTTTTGGTAATGTAGGCAAAGCCATCAAGTCGATCGTATGAGGGCTTGACTCCTTCATGCTCTACTGGATGTTGCTTGAATGGCTCTGTTCGCTGAATCCCATAACTTGCACGGGCCATTCTTTCAGGTCCTCCGTCCTTATTGAGTGCGCGGAACACAGCTCCATTCGCCACTGCATTGATGATACCGACCCTATGCATTGGTATCAGTGGAGTGAACAGCGAGGTTCTAGAGGGTATAACGAACCCTGGACCTGGATTCATTAAGGTGGCGGAACAATCGTTCGTTTGGCAAAACGCTTCGAGTCGATTTTTGAGATAGCGATTGAGGGATACTGAAGTTCCAAATCCACCCATCAGAACGACTTTCTAGACACCTGTTAATAGGTTACTTCACACTAGGCATGGACTGAAACCCACCTCAACTTTACAGCCTAGAGCCAATGCCTGGACGAGTTGGTCCTCCATGATATCGCCAATACCCTCTAGATGCTTGTAGAAGATACGGTTAAGGTCAAGTCTAAAATTTAGTTAGCGCTTTCTTTGCTTCGTCCGGGAGTAGTTCTTACACAGGTACCATAATAAAACCATCTCCGAATCCCTTCTCTACATTGCGTCTTAAATTGGGTATCTGATAACGATGGACTCGCGACGTTGTATCGAAGCAGTTATAGTACCTTTTAATCCGATACTCAAACTGGTCGATCATGAAACTTTCCACGATCCCTTTGATTGTATTACTACCTTGTTCAAGGTATGTCTCATCCTCTAGACGTTTGATAAGATAGTCTCGAAAGTCTTCATTGAGGTAACTGGAACCGTGAAGGCCGCCTTTGTTTTTGGAAGTTAGCAAGCATGTCAAAAAACACCATATCTGCGCTCCTACCTCCGGGCCTGACCCTCTCCTCCCTAAGGGTGATAGGCTCATCGTCACTGACTAGGTAAGTATTCGCGTCGACAGTTCCGCCACCTAAGACGATGAGTTACTGCTGAGAGATAGAGTTCAAGGGTATATACCTGCGTCTAGTAGTACAAACGTGTCGCCGGGCTAATAAGGTAAGTCAGCGCAGTACGTAGGGAACGGAGTCGATACGATGATCCGTACCTTGACTCCCCCACACGCCTCAATCATGTATGCCGCAGCAGCCTCTGGTTCAGAAACGATGAAGAGGTTTTCGATGCTATTATTCTGAACATCAACACCAGGAAACCTCGCTCGGCCCATGGCCTCAGTCAGACACCCTTGCATGTCCCTGCAAGCCTTCTGTGTCCAGATAGCGGGTACGCAGAGCACGATTTCTCTGGGGTAATCGTTGTCAAAACCCTCGCGTTGCAGTTCACGCTGAGTATGCCTCAGAAGCTCGGTAAGGAAGTCAGCTATGACATGGAGAGGTTTTTTCACAATCCTTCTTCGTTTGAGAGCACCAAGGGTCGTGTTGAGGTAAGCCCTTATAGCTGCAGTCCTGGGACCATCATCAAGCAGGAGCTTGAAACGTGCTAGAGGTTGGTTTCTTGGGTCCTGATGCGTAGATGGTATAGCCCAGGCTTTGTGCACCTGATAGCCCCACAGGAATTGGTCGGAAAGATCATCTTCCAGCATAAATGTGTCTCCGTTCATGTCTTGTAAGGGTCTGTGTCCCACGTCGATGCCGCCAGTTGAGGTAAACGTTTCGTTACCGACATCCTCGTCGATGCCTTGTCCTGAGTTGAGAATCTCCTCTTGGTCGCGAAAGTGCCGGTTCAGAGGATATATGACTTCAGTGGGGACCTCGACGGCCGTTTGATCACCGGGTAAGAAAGTTTGAGTGTCTTGGAAGTTACTGATAGACTTAATAGACGACATGCCTACAGACTCCGATGGGCATCCTTGCGGTATAGAGACGTATGAAACGGCCGAATATGTCGTGCCAAAGTCAATTGCGATGATGAGCCTTGCCGGAAAGGGATCATTATCATTACGTTGCAGTAATTGGCTGAGGTTGACAGGCTCGGGCTCAATGTCATGCCCATTGACTTGATCTTGGTGATTGGGGGATTCAATTGGTGTCTCTGACCCTATGGTTAGGGATGACGATCCGGAGACCGACATGGTGCGAATTTGGAAAGAGGGATGGATCAGGAAAGTGAAACAGATGTTATGGATAGTTGTTTTTAAACTTAGGGGTAGTTGTCTCTTTTCTCTTTCTCAGCCCAGTTGAGCCTCATTTCAAAAATTGCAAACCACTTTCACAGACGATAAGGCAAATTACTGCAGCTACTCAGGGGCAACGTGAGTTTTGTAATTTATACTGGCCAATGATATTTGGTTGTTGGTTCGAGGAATATGCAACGGGGCACTAGGGTCGGGCTCCGAGTGGTCGAATGATGATGATCCTGGAGGCTGTGTCAGCGTGATCAGCATATCGAACAGGGGCCTACCAACAGCATAACACTATCTTTCGGAATTTCATTCTCGAACCATCATTTCTTTCCTTACAAACCATGGCCAGGAAAAAGCCCCGAAGACCCAAACGGCCTGCGTATTTCCAAGACGAAGCCCGTCGCGTATGGACCGCGCGCGAGCGATTCCAGTTGCTGGCTTACCTCAATTGGTGCGTGCAGTATAATCAGGGCAATTTTGACAATACGGCAACCGACCACCTGGAAAGGGCCACAAACAAGAAGTTCACGCAGTACCAAATCCACGAGCAGCTCAAGGATGAATGGGATGCGTATGGAAGGAAAGGCTCCAAATATGAGGAGCTATTCTCAGTAGGCACCGCCGCCCTCGAAACGCTAAGGCCCCGTGAGCAGAATGCTATTGAACAGATACTTGCGGGGATAGGGCCTCCTAGTGAGGGTCGCCGACTACGCAGCACTGCTAGGGCCCTTGCCTCACGCTCTCGTACGCTCCCAACAGTTCGTCCAACGCGCGAGACTACGGAGAAAACGACCCCATCGCTACAACCTCGACGTGGTAAGCAGACACTTAGAGAACTCGAGGTACCACAGTCAGGGCGTTGGCTTCGAAGCGCGTCCAGGAACCTGGCTACGCATTCCCAAACCCTTTCAGCATCGCGCTCGACGCGAGCAACCACTGAGCCAGCTCAGCGTCCAAAGGCTAAGCAGACCCGACGGCAAGCGAAACAAAAGGTAGAATAAGTAGAAGCCCAGACCTCAATCTAGCATATACTAACAGTATCACCAAGACCAGAACTAGATACTCAGCAAGACTTGCCTCTCGCGGGCAGAGTAGCGAAGACGAGATCGCAAGAGGACATACTCCGGAGGTAGTCAAGGGCGAGGATGTGGCTCCGCTTAGCGTAATTCCCTCCACCGAGAATCCAACAATTAACAACATCGCTGGATCTACCATCCTAGATTCCGAAGACGAAAGCATACCAAGCCCTTCAGTCATGGTCAGATTGGAAAACGCAGAAGCAGAAATATCAAGGCAGAGACAACATGTCCTGACACTTCTCAACCGTCTATCCGAAGCCAATAAACAAACCAAGGAGGCCAATAAACAACTCAAGGAGGCCAATAAACAAATCAAGGAGCTGAAAGACATGAATGGAGTCATAAGCTCATCGCAAACGAGCAATGAAGAATTACAAAAAAAGATAGCCAGGATGAAAGAGAAGCGCCTAAATCAGGATTCCTTTTTCCGGCATCTTAGAGCTTTGCAATCTGACAATTTGGCCTTTGCGGGGAAGTCTCGTAGAAAGGAGCTTATGCTTCTTTACTACGATACTTATGAAACAAGCGAAAACATTTGTCAAGCAAGTTCCCATGGCAGTGTGCAGGCTCATATTCCTGACTATGCGCAAAGCTGGGTGGAATCAATCTACGACGGAGACTTTAGTTCCTTTGTTGAGTATGCTGAGACCCAGAATATCTCAAAGCCCAAACTGGTATCTGCGTTGCTTATGGCAGGAATTTTCAAGCTTGTCATGGAGCCAGTGTTCCTATCGGAGCCTATAGCCCAATCACCGCTACTTGACCAATACCGAAAGCTTATTTCCGATCAGTGTAAGACGATGGAAACCCGATTGGTCAGCTGTAACTAATACGTATTAGGTGGACAGAAGACTTTGAGACAGGTCGATCTGATAGCAATCAAGTCTCTTCTATCGGACGAGGAAGCGTTGAACCAACTCTTATCAGAAGCAGTGAGGTGGCTAAGCACTATCATATTGCCTGCTCTTAACTACTTCTTGCCTATGGAGGGTCAAGATCAGCTTTCGCAGGATGTGCTTAGAGGCCTCGAGAAAACGCTCCTGCAGGCGTTGAGCATTAAAATAGAGGCCATGCCTTCGCTGCGGCGGTTCAAACGGATATTCTTCAGATCTGGCACACAATTTGATGCTGAGACTATGCGTTACGAAGACTCAGAACCTTCAAGTGCCCCAACCAGTCAGACTGTTAAGCTTTGTCTCTTTCCCGCTTTCTTTTGTGAGACAAGTGATGAAGGTTACGAAGATGGTGCATCGCCTAGTGTCAATAAGTACCCTGGGTGTTTCATGGAGGCGTCGATTGGCGAGACGAAATCCCTTACCCTTGTCTCAAAAGCTATTGTGTTGGCGTGGTGAGGGTATATCATGCACAAAAGGATATCGCTTATTAGTACACTCCAACAATGTGGCATTTATCACAGCACACCTGCTGTCCCCAGATGGCAAGTGCTTGATAATGCTGTCTCATTGTGACTTTTCTTTTTCTTAGTCGCGAATAAAACAATACCTAATACGAGCTTTATGTAATCTATTCCTAGCTTATATATCCTATCTGAAAGTAACATGGTTTGTACATATATACCTTTAATACTCCCAGAAATCGTTATTCAAGCTTTAGAAAAGTCCTTATTATCATTTATACCTCTCCGCCGGCAGATGGAAGGCAGACTGTAACTATCAGCAATATTCAAAGCTACGAATGAAGAAGGAATACTATTACTTACTTCCTACATAGGCGATGTTTGCAACATGTTCATCCTCGTGCTTCATCGAACAGAGGATGACCTGCTTATCCACCATACCACCGGCCTTCGTCTGGCAGTTGAGATACTTCTACCTACATTCCTCCATATCCTTCGGTCCAGAAAGCTTCTCGCAGTTAATGGACTTGTTAGGAGCGAATTGGATCGCGCCAGGGCCATGATCGCCAAGAAAAATATTCCCATCTTCGCATGGGTTGCTAATTGGTCAGAGGCTGAGTAGATGATAGATTATGTACACTTACTCGATGGCGCCTTGGCAGATTGAGTCTAGCTCGGCATCACTCGCAATACCTCCGATAACGGTGGGCTGTAGTCCTGGACAGCGGGGTGGGAGTTTGGTGATATCTCCATCTTCGACAAAGCCCTGCCATTCGGCTGAGACAAGGGACCGTAGAGCTACAATAGCAGTGACGATGGTCTGGGGTTTAAGGAAAAGCATGGTAGATGAGTATGGCTTTGAGGTTGTAGATTTGTACTGATGCTTCGTCGTCTGTTTTAAGGTACACCATGGTTATCTTATATATCCGCGAGAGCTAAGTGGAATGATGATAATGTAAGTGCACCTTGGCAAATATACTCTGTTGATCTGTTATTGTCAAAACCTGGATAGATGATAAAGGAAACAATGTGGCTCTAATGACGCTACTCTGCCATGGAAAGCTGAGAAGAAGCCTGAATTTTACCCTGCATACAATTCTGCATCGATCTGGCGTGTATTTGAAGTTTATCACAATTGCTGCATGGTGATGATCTCTTCCTCTTATTCTCGATTCTTATCTAGACGCTATCTTAGACGATCCATCGCGGCGCGGCATGCACATAGGGTCTTGGCAGCTGAACTGGCTTATAAACCCCCCCAGTTACGTCACGTGTAGTTGTTAATACCTTTTGCGCGCAAGAGGAATAACTTTCATGGCCCATTTATTCGATGTTCATGCTACTGTTTGATTGATGTGCGGGTAACAGCATGTGATCCCAATACAGAAGCGATTTGTATCGGCCAAGTAGCAGAATGGGGCAAAACGTCTGCGACTACTCCGGCTTCCGACCAGTAACCACGATTCTGTAACTCGTTAGCATCCTCCTCAATCCAACAGGAACAGCACTTACACCTCCCAATAAGCATGAACCTTGGTATTCCTCATCTCCTCCCTAACATTCGCAATAAAAGCCACAATCTCCTCATGCGTCATCCCCAGTCCCTGCCTCAGCAAAAACCAACTAATACTCTCCGAGTTCCTCTCAATATTCGCCAACGTCCAGAGCCCAATCTCTTTGTACTTGGGATCCTTGGGCCAGGTGTTGCTAGGCCATTTGAACGTTTTCCTAGTGATGTTGACGAAGCCTGCTTCTTTCATGCGTCGCACGTGGTCCTCCGATTCGATAAATGGACGACCGAGTGTTGCAGCTCCCTTGACGGTTAGTTCGTCCCATTTGTGTAAGGGAGAGGTGGGCTTGAGTGTTCCGTCGTCGGATTTGGCGGGGAAGGTTGGGTCGATTATTTCGAGCCAGCCACCTGGTTCCAAATTTCTGAGAACAGTTAGGGGCGGGCTTTCAGAAAGAATACTTTAGCACAGTTAGAGGAGGGAGATTACTTGTAGCATTGGCGAGTGAATTTGTCCCAGTCTGTGAAACTGCCGGACAGGAGTCGGACGAAGATGTAGTCAAATGGTTTGGTCCAAGTCCACTCTTGCTCTGCGTCGTCGATTTCGAAGGTGCAGTTCGGTGGGACACTAGCATTGTCAGTAGTGCGTAGTCTATCGGCGTTTGTACTTACAAAGCTGGCTGAATAGCGGCAATATCGACGCCAACGACCTAGCCGGTGAGCCACTGAACTCAAGAAACTTGATGTTATTTCTTACCTCCGCATGAGGATGTTCGTCAGCTAGAATAGTAGTCAGTCGTCTTTGTCATTCAACATGTGTTGTGACAAAACGCACCGAACTCGACGGCCCAAATTCCCGTGCCTGTGCCGACATCGAGAACTCGTTTAGCGGTCTCGGCATTGGGTGCAAAACACTTCTTGCCACCGAATGTGAGCAACAGCTGATGATTCTGAAGATCTGTCAAGTTTGGTGAGTTTTGTTCGTACGGTGGATCTCCATGATCGTTCATTACCTAGTCTTTCTGATTCGTGCTGCAGCAGTGTCAGTCTCAAACCGTACCGGTGTGGGTTCAACACCTTACCTCGTCGCTTGGAAGGTAATACGCTGCAAATATTAGTTGTATCTGGCTTTGCCTGATAATTTATTTATACATACTCTCGTCTCGATGATACCCACGACCATTGATCATATGATAATCTCGAATGCTTGAGCGCAAAGAGGCAGTGGATATCTCATCGTCGGTCTAGAAATTGGGAATAAGTCAATGGCCACTTTGTATGTGGAATCTGGGAACCCACAACTCCAATGGCTGAGTCGTCATCAGCATGGACATCTGGCTCCTACAAATGCCATGTCAGTCCCTTTCAATCGTTAACAGTAGATGGCTAACTCACCAAATGATCCTCGTCCGTGTCGGAGCCATGTGACGGAGACAACGCCCCGGGGGATACCTCTTTCTTTGGGGTTGTCTTCCCGGAAGCAACCTTTGCTTCAGCGGCGCTCGTCATGTCGTTTAATTTGATAGATCTTCAGTCAAAAGCAAAACATTGAAACAACCAGCATGTGAGAAAAGAAGAGGGCGGGGTCAACCTTTTGAAAGATTCATGGTCTGTTGGTTCGACGTTACAATTATATCTATTTTATCCGTCCATGATATGATTTGTACTGCGCCATCAGATCGCATGCCCGGATCGTTGTTCCGTGGGTTATGAGTGGTTGGTCGGAAATGGTGGTGGATCTTCTGCGTCGATTGCTAGGGTTGTACAAAGACATTTGTCGGTTTAAGACACTCCATTTGAGGATTTGACGTTCAGTCATGCATATTGGTTCATTGTTGGTTCATATTGACAGTAACCCGCGTATCTATTCGCTCTTGCCCACACATTCTCTCTTCTCTACAAAGAAGACGCTCAATTGATGTATTATTATTTATTGTACAATCTCTAGTCTATATCGCAATATCCTTCAAAGGATAGGTCTCATTCGAAACATCCGTAAACAACCCCCCAACATCCTTCTGAAACTGCCCATGCAATCTCCTCGACAAAGCAGTCATAACACTCCTACTCAACAACTCAGGAACCTTATGCTTAGTATGCCAATTGTGGCTCACAAAAACACCCTGACACTCACAATTGCCCTCATTCGCAAACTCATTCCCGTTGGCATGACTACACGGAATTCCCTTGACTTCATGCGTTCCATTGAACTCGTAGCGGATATAGTATGAAAACGCACTTTGTTCATGCGCCCATTTCAAATTCCAGGCTTCGCAGCCGGGAATGCTCCGTGGACAATCTTCCCATCTGGTGTATAACTCTTGTGTGCGTTTGCTGGCTTGTGAGATAACGAAACCTGTGTTGAGGATTAAGTTGTTGTGTGAGTCGTAGTCGGCTTTTATGTCGAGATCGTAGGCCATTGCGACCAGGGTTTCGGGGCGTACGTCCCAAAGGTTCATGAGCCATTCTAATGGGAGGTCGAGGTGGGTGAAGACGGCATCTGAGTCGAGCGAGACGACGAAGTCGTAGGATTTTAAAGCTTCTTTTGCGATGGCGGGTTTTATCCATGTGCCGTGTCGGTCGGGGTAGTCTGCTGCTTTTACTAGGCGGTAGTCGTAGCCGTGAATCATGGCTAAAAAAGATCAGCGAGGATATAAATGAGTGGGTACATGGGATGTACCGTATAGATAGTGATTGAGATGACCTGCAGTCCGTCCAGGAAGAGTCGGGTAATACGGCGGACACTCGTTCAACATGGTGTTCTCGTGGCTCGCATCAAGCCTTGTGTCCGTATCGATAAGAACAACCTTCTTTCCCAACGGTGTCTTCCATCTCATTTGCTTTTGCGGGACTTCAAATCGCTCGCCCTTATCAGTCACAAACACTCGTTCTTCGATAGGATGTACTAGAGGTTTCCATAATTCGACAATCGTCGAATCCAAGGCTTTGTCTTGAGCATCGGTACCATTGCGCTTGTGTTCCTCGCGGAGCCTTTTGTGGCAGTTTCTCTTGACAAAGTCTGTTATTTGTGGCTTCGCGGGTTGTGCGGGCTGACTCGTAATAGTCGGGGTAATGATGTTAGTTGGACTGCTGTTGTTAGTTAGGCTTTATCTATAGGAAGGCGAAGAGTTTACGTTGGTGGGTTGTATGAAAAGAGCAGGTAGGTGCAAAGAAAGAATGTGGTGAGCCCAAGTATGCAGCTGATCAATAACGCACGTCTTGAACTTTGGTAAAGGCCCATTTTGAAGGAGTGTGTGAAAACGTCGGAATAGAAACTCAACATGAAAAAAGCATTACGAGGGCCAAACAGGGATACTATAAGAGCTTTGCATCAGGGGATGCACAGCCCTACAAGGGGTATATGTCATACGATGCAACGAGTCGCGGTATTGGTTTTAGATGGACCCTGCGAGATGACATTGAGGGTTCATACCTTTTTGGGCAGTTGCCGACCCATGATAGATGTTCTAGATCAGCGTCGAGAAGGCATTATCGATCCATAATGGGACTAGCCAGGCGGGACTGGGTAGTTTATTATTGGAAGACCTTAACAACCAATAGCCGAGTCCTAGCTCGCTTAGCCGGCAATGGTCGCTGAGAAGAAGTCATGGAACAGGTGTTATTTCTAGCGTCCTGTAACTCACAAAACTCGTTTCCTGTTTCATTCAGTTACCTCTTTACTCTATTCAGCAGTACTTTTGTAAAATATAGAAGACGTTCTACCTTAGTGAATACAGTTGAAAGGATTCACAAAGTGGACCTTTCTGTTCCTGTCTGTGCGACGCTATACGACGCTTACATCCCCATTACAAGGCTCTCATAGGACGTAGCGTAAAAAGAAAAAGCAAGGACCAAATTTCTCCGAGCCTCGGGTCACCCCAACGGCGCAGTAATACCACATCTTGCTTATTGGCTTCATCGTTTCAAGCACTGGTTTCATGGCTCCTTTCACATGATGAAGTCTACCCACAACAGGTAGACGCCGACTGGATGACGCGTATTTCAAGTGCCGAAGTTCAGACCAGTTGCAACCAAGCCACAAGTAAAGGAAGCCCCAGAAAAGGCCCGACAGTTCTTGGCTGTGCACTACTGCTGTCCTTGTCCTTCTCATCATCGTCGAACAGTTCACTTCTGTGGATGCTAGTCTCCGAACTCCATCCCCACATATTATTCCTATCATCCGTCCTCGTGGCTTCCTGCGCCACAGTGCCCGTATACCACTCCGTCATAGCATCAGCGGTATAGCCATTTTCCAAACAATAAGAAGCATAATACATCCTCATAGCTGATGCATCTTTTGTCTCAATTCCCGCTGAGCAACTGGCTTGTGCGCAGCTGTCGATGTGTTGGCCGACTAAGTCTGCTTGTTTGCTGTCTGTGGCGCAGTAACATTGTTCTTGGTATGGAGCGCCGCATTCAAGGACGTCACCGATATCTGTTTGGGCGTTGTTGGGGCGGAAGAGACACGGTTTTACGCATTGGTTCACGTCGGAGGGGATTTTGTTGAAGATGTTGACTTTTTGAGATGAAGTTTGGGTCGCCAAAATGAATAGTAGCGTAAATCTGATGGCCATCGTAAATGTCCAGGGTAGGGGTGAATCGGTGCGATGATACTTCGCGTGGAGATTGGAGAATTAAGATGCGCGGTATTTACGGAGTGATGAAGCTTCATTCAGTCTGATTTTGAATGGCTGGGGAACATGTACTTTATCAATTGATCCTGACTCGTTATTGTGATGAGTTGTGCATCTGCATAAACAAGCATTAGTGTTGTCAGCGGTTATTCAACCAATGAGAAGCAGTTTCTGTCATTGAGTTTGCAGATCTCTGTTTCATCCTTTCTTATCACCTATATCACCAACAGAAAACTCTTGAAATAATAGCTGTCGCTGGAAGTCAATGGTAGTTGGTGGACTGGGATCATAGAGGCCGTCTTTCCATTCTTCCACCTTTTTGCTGAAGCTAGACAAACCCGTAAAGAACCGAGTGGGGCCTCCGGGAATAGCACAGTAAGACGCGGATAAATTTGAAGCCGCCTTACTACCAGTAGGAAGCAGCGGTACCTGCGTCGAGATCGGATGCAAGGTATTGGCATGTGCAAGAATTGGTGTAGGTAAGGTTACCTGAATTGATAGAACTTTCCGATTTTAAAAGTGACATGCAAAGACCGAGAAGAATACGAAAACTCTCGGTGTTTAGGTAACACAAGTCAGTGTAAGATCATGATTGGCTGATGTACGTCGCTCGGTCTTTGGCTTTAGTGCTCCAGTTATTCTAGAGCGTCAGCCCGAACTCCGCCATGTAGATCATCCTATAGTAGAAGAATTCGACAAAGACCGAGATGAAGATAGCCACATGTGAATTGATGACAGGAGGGCTGAGTAAATTACGTGACCTGCTATATGACTTGTAAATCGAGGAAGTAAGCTCCGTCTTATATGTGGACTTTGGCTTAGCATCTAAATCAACCTATCAGCTATTAGAAAGACCGAGATGAAATTAGCTTATCAAAGACCGAGGTGAAATATTCCTTTAGCTATATAAATCACCAAACCATCCCCGATGTAACTCCAGTAATCAGGGTCACCATCACTTCGCTAAACACCAAAATGTATCTTCTTCCCACCTTTGCACTCCTCGGAGCGGCTCAGGCCATTCTCATGCCCTCCCCACCGGGACCCTACAATGTCGCCGTCCGCGATTTCGAACTCATCGACCCAAACCGAATCGATGCCTTCGCACCAGAACCAAACACCAAGCGCCGCATCATGGTGTCTGCCTATCTTCCCATCGATGCCAAACATAACTGCAAACCTCAGGTTGTGCCGTATATGCCAGCTCTGACAGCCAGTGTCTTTGGCGAGCTAGGTGCTACCCTCGGCATTCCAAACGGAACAATCGAGAGTTTCGAAATGGAGTTTTGTAATATTTCTACTATCAAGCCTCGAAAGAGCAAGAAAGTGTTTCCTGTGGTTATCTTCTCTCCTGGTGCGCAGGGAACTCGACTTGTGTGGGGTGCCATGGCAAGGTCGTTGGCTAGTCTTGGATATATCGTTTTTACGCTTGACCATACTTATGAGGCGTTGGTTGTTGAATTTCCCGATGGAAGTGCTGCGTATCATACCACGGATTATACTCCCGATCTGGTCATGCTAGAGGTAAGCTACATCACCCATACTGAGATAGACCCGACTGACAAATTCAGGCTCGTACAAAGGATGCATCATTCCTCACCGCCCAACTCTCCAACAAAACCCTCACAGACTCCGTCTTCGCCAAATTCCCCGGTACATTCAACCCCGAGAAGGTAGCTATATACGGCCACTCCTTCGGCGGCTCAACAGCAGCAGTCACAGTCCAACGCGACCCACGCATCATAGGCGGTCTTGGCCTAGATGCTCCAATCTACGGATCCGTCAACCACGAAGGGTTCAAAGATAAATCCTTCATCCTCGTCGCCGCAGATAGAAGTGATCCTTTTGATTGGGACGAATTCTATAACAAGATCGATGGACCTAAGATGGTGCTTGAGATTATGAAGACGCAGCATTATGCATTCACGGATGTTCCGTTGATGTTGACCAAGATTAAAATTCTGAAGGAGTCGCAGGGTATTGTTGATGAGATTTTTGGGACGTTGGATGGGAGGAAGGTTGAGAAGGCTACGAATCAGATTTTGGTAGGGTGGATGGATTTGTTGTTTAAGGGGAAGACTGGTACACTTAAGAAGGTTGGAAAGAATGTTAATGTCAAGGTGCTACGTAGTGACTTGGCTAAGCATAGCTAAGCTGACAACCTCTGATTGTTAGAAACACGAGGATGATCTGAGGGTTAGGGAGCACTATCCTATTGCATGGAACCAAGACCACCGACAATAAAGCATATCGTCGCCATAACCGCACCACCATAAATCACTAACATTCTCTGCCCGACTCGATTAACCATATAAAAAGCGGGAATAACACCTACCACAAGGACTGTATTGCTAATTGCCGATTTGTACTTGAACACCCTCAGGACTACTTCTGCGTCATCTCAGTCCATCGCTTCTTCAAAACTTGCACAGCACCCTTCGGTCTCCGATCCCTCGTAAAAACCCCCTTCTTATTCCCATCCACCCTAAAAATGACTGTCGAAGGAGTCTGGAAATCAGCAAAATTCCAAACATGCTCTCCAACAACACTATCCACCCTATCAAACACCTGATGCGACATTTCCAGCACCCTACTCTGGTACTCTTCACTCCAAGGAACATCCCCAACCGTGTGTAATCCAACTAGTGTGTCCGCTCCATACTCTGTCATTATGATGGGCTTGTTGTATTTGCCTGCCCAACTGAGGAGACATTCTTCTAGACCTTTTTCTGCTGCTTCAAGGTCTCCTGCGTGGAGGTACCAGCCGTAGTATCTGTTGAGGCAGATTACGTCGAACAGATCTGCTATTAGATCGGTGTGGATGTTGGCTTGATTCTCGTTGGCGAAACAGACCGGTCGAGTAGGGTCTAATTCCTTTGTTAAAGTGACCAGAGGTTCCATGTACTCGCGAACACCAGGCTCACTAGCAGCCGGCTCGTTCGCAATAGTCCACATCACAACGCAAGGATGATTCTTATCCCTCGCAATAAGCTCACGAATAGCTTGCGCGTGAGCCTTCTGCGTCT
Organism: Fusarium sp. NRRL 66335; assembly: GCA_004367055.1. Lineage (NCBI taxonomy): Eukaryota > Fungi > Ascomycota > Sordariomycetes > Hypocreales > Nectriaceae > Fusarium > Fusarium sp. NRRL 66335. The sequence goes on from QHHG01000161.1 coordinate 84,869, forward strand.
CGTCATTAATCGTATCAGGTGAAAACGTAGGCGTGGGCTTCTGTCCGAACAGTCCGGCGACGATAGCCAGATTGAGACCCACAGCCGCAGTCTCGTTAATGACCACAATCCCATGACGATCTGCATACTCAAGCACCTCCTCAGCGTAGGGGTAATGAGATGTTCGAAAGGAATTTGCCCCCATCCACTTCATCAGTTGAAAGTCGTGGACCATGTATGCTGGATCGTGACCTTTACCGCGGATGGGCGTGTCTTCGTGTTTACCAAACCCGGTGAAGTAGAATGGTTTTCCATTGATGAGGAACTTGTTGCCTGATACTGTGACGGTACGAAACCCGACGGGTAATTCGTAAGTGTCGACGACGGATTGGGGAGAACTGAAGATCCTGATCCTAAGCCGATAAAGATATGCCGCGCCAGGTTGCCAGAGATGAGGGAATATGACGGGCAATGTCCCCTTCGTTCCGGAGGAGTGTGTAACCTTGAAACCATCTTCATCAAACAAAAATATTTCGACCCAATAGTCTTGTAAAGGCACGTTGGTCGAGATTTGAAAGTCCACAAAACCATTTGGCTCCTTAACCCTCGTTACAATGGTGATATCGTTGATATGAGTGATCGGCACGCTATACAGCCAAACTGATCTTGCAAGACCGGCATAATTGAAAAAGTCATGCTGGTAATGCTGTTTCTTTTTGCCACTTTCAAGCGTTTCAACTCTCCCAGGCGGTATAGTATGCCAGTCCAGTTCATTGTTAACCCCGACAGTAAGTCTCACCGTACAGCCCGGGTAAGCAATATCTGTGATATCGACTTCGAACGGGGTATAGCCCCCCACATGTTCAGCGACCAAGTGATCGTGTATGTAAACGCGGCCTTTGTGTGTTGCAGCGTCGAAACGGAGGAAATACCGCTGCTGAGACCATGTTGAAGGAATGGTCAAGCTACGCTGGTAGTAGACCCAGCCGACATGGTCGCGGATATCTGGATCAATGAAAACGTCATTATAGCTTGCTGGAACGGGGACTTGAAGTGTGGGTGGAATCCAGCGTTGCCAGGGCTTTAGACTTTCGTCAAGAGTGAAGTTCCAGACTCCGTCTAGAGAGACAAGCTCTCGATTAGCGTTGGCCTGTGGTTTAAGCATATGGATGAGCTGGGAAGTGTTCAAGTAAGATTATGTCTGGTCTGGAGCTGGCGAGGCATGGATGATCGTGAAGTTGCGTTTAATTGACAGAGTGACTCGGACATGTCTCTGAAGATATTCATTTCTTGTAGATCACAAAAGCTGATGTCACCCCCGTCTATGGCATTACCCCGCAGATATACACGGATGCAATTGTCATTGGGTGATTACGAAAGTGCATTGGTACATATCACGAGGTCGGCAAGCAGGGGTCGTACCCCGGAAATAGTTATTGGCGAATTATGCAATAATCCTTCTAACCTCAGATAATGTCTCTCTAAAACCAGCAAAACCAGTACGGGTACAGAGTTTCAAGCAACCTATAGCTTAACTACGCACCGATGAGCCTTGGGCGCAATCAAAAAGTGATTCTCCATCTCCATCATCTCATCAATCATTTCCACACCAAGTTTAACACCCCGACACTCCCGAAAGAACAGTGCAGCTCCAAGTCTCAACTCCATCCAAGCTAAGTGCATTCCAATACAGATTCTTGAGCCAGCACCGAATGGAGACATTGCTGCTTTCTGTGCAGGTGTGATGCTGTACTTGTCCATGAAGCGATATCCGTCAAACCTTGCAAGTCAGTATGGATATGTGGGAGACGGGAGGTGACATACCTTGTTGCGTCAGGGAAGACGTTCTCGTCGCGATGGGTTGTGTATGCTTGTGTGCTGACGACTGTGCCTGCGGGAAGAAAATGACCGTTCAGAGTAGCTCCCTTGTTGGGAACTACGCGAGGAAGAGAACCCGGCGCAGCACCATATAATCGCAGCGTCTCTTCGATAACACTATTCAGAATAGGCGCGCTCTTAAGTTCCTCAAACGTTAACTCGTCACTCAGACCTGCTACTTCTTGCTCCAACTGCTCTTGCAACTGAGGATGCTTCAGAACCGCCCAGACAAGGTACGTAAGTGTAACAGCCGTTGTATCAGACCCCGCAACAATGAGATTCCCTGCTTCTGATTGAACACTTGACTCCGTAAGAGTGGTCTTTTCTTGCCCGTCAGCTTCGGCTGCCATTTGGCTGAATAGATTAGCTCTACTCATGGCAGTTTGCATATTTCGAACTGCTACTTTGCCATGATCGTAGACGACGTTATCGGCGTTGAGGAGTTTCTTGAGACCTTGTGAAGGGATGAATTTGAGAAATGGGTAGATCCAAGATAGTTCGGCTCTGATACCGCTGTTGATTAGGGCAAGTTGGATGGAATCGATGTAAGGTGTTTGCTGTAGGAGTTAGTAAATAGTTCTTGATAGAAAAACGGCCTCTACTTACCTTTCCTTGTTGAAGCATATGGAATGACTCTCCAAATGATAAATGAGCAATAACGTCCGTAGTCATAAGCGTCCACCACTTAAAGACATCCGCACCAGCACCTTGCGCATCGGTTTTAATCTTCTCAACCGCCAACCCAGTCTTCTCTCTTATCTCAGGCTCCCAATTCGCCAAAAGCGAACTCACACTAAAAGCCCTCGCAAAAAGCCTTCTGCGCGCAGAATGCATGTGTGGATCACGCATAGCAAAAATACCAGATTCTCGTCCGGGCGTGATGCCATCGTACCAAGAAGATTTGAGAAATCCAGCGCCGATTTTATGGATTGCTGAGACAGAGTCTGGGTCGCTTATGGCTACTTCTTGGGGAGAGATGCGTACGATGGGACCGTAGTGTTTGTGATGTGCGTGGATGTAGTGGATTCGGTTGCCGGTTACTACATGGTATTTTAGGATGAGGTGGGTTATGTTAGTGTACCAGGGCCCGGGGATGTTTCGGAGGGGCGAGGAGAGGGCGGTTAGGAGGGTGTAGGCTGCTGTGAGGAGGAGGAAGATGCCGGCCAGCAAAGGCGTATCAGGATAGTTGATAAGAGTCATTTTTAATATTTGAGATGATCATGAGCGATTGATCATCTGAAGGTTGGCAGTTCGATGTGTTTATACTGCCGGACTCTTATGTGGGGTTCGGGACTGTGGGGGTCACCGGAGCCGACCGGAGTTTTTGGGAAGTCCGGGACGGCACGGCAGTGCTGTCGGGCATAAAATCGGCTTCTGAAATGCCGTTTCATCGGTCGAAGCACCAATATGATTTCATGGTACACCACAAGTGGGTTCGAGTATCGCCTCTCTCAAAGATGTTCAACTTAAATGTACCAAAGTCTCACAATCATATATAATGTGGCGCTTTAAGCCGTTTGACTTGATGGCTGGACATCTAAAAATACATTGATAAATAAGTAACATTATGATAACTCAGCCGAAATTGTCTTGTCAAGAATGAATCTATTGTATTGCCGAAAGCACATTTTTTGCGATTCGGGTATGTTAAACTCTCGGTACTGCCGGAGTTGCTTGAAACATGTGACCCCCACATCCCGACACACCACTAACATATCCAGACGATCCATATTCACTCATCAAGGCAACCAGCAGATTTCACCGAATTCCATTGACATCTGCTCTTTCTCACTCATCAATGAAAACATGTCATGCCTTTGTTACTCCTTTTGCTGCCTTCCGACGAGCAAGTCCTGGATATGGCAGCCTCTTCCGGTATGCAACAAGCGGGCTTCCTTAAGCTGGCTTGTTCGGGTCCCTAATAACAAGGTTTCCATTATTAATTATACTTTTCAAGCACTATGACTCCAATACCCACCCGTGTCCTTCTGCCTGGCCTTGCCCTGAATTCGGGTGGGCATAAAATGCGCTGTTTGCTTCCATCCGGCTTTTTCCCTCTTCCTTCCAACATCAACCACGTACAAGCTCTACCACTTCACTTTTTCCGGTTCATTCTGACTGTCTGGAAATCTCAGCCTCTCCTTGAAAGAGAAGAGTCTGAGCTGTTGCGTCCCACCTCATCATTTCTTGGTCCATTTGCCGCCTCGTCGAGAAGTCTCGGATGAGGGTATTAAGCGCACGTGGAGGCTTGATGCCTTCGGAAGTTGATATCTGTGAGCATGTGGCCAAAAAGAAAAGGCGCTCTGGAGTATGATAAAGTTTCTTTCAGTGCTGGGAGATTAACGAATAAGAGGCCGCACGGATATTCCCGACTTCAACTCTGTTCGTTGTGCCACAGTTTCTCGACACGTGGATAATGGACGGTTTAGTGTTTAATGTAGATGTCTTCAGCGAATCATATGCCAAAATTCTGAGAGCTTGTTTGAGGCTCTAGTCTTACCAAAGTTCATAGATTTTGAATGTCGGCAAAACTTTGCAGTGCTTGTGACTTTCTTCCACGAAACCTAGTGATTTTCCATTTAAATTCGCAAAATGAGACCTCTCTTTTTGTCATCCGACCAGGTTTAATTCAACATACTCCTCTTTGATCGCCGAAGATGAAGCGTGAGAACCCGCCTAATCTCGCATCGTTCTACCTGTCTCGATTCTGGCATAGTGTAAGTCGACCAACATTCACATCTGCACTTCTACTAACATATCTGAAGCCGGCGACACAAGCCATCGTCTCAGCAACTATCTTTCTTATCGCCATCATCGCACTGCTGATAGTTGATGTCTACCACACTGCGCGTCGACTATGCATTGCCGCTGGCCATTCGCATAGTTTCTGGAATCTTTTCCCTCACATTTTCAGCCGAGGTCCTCGCGATTACCATTATCGGCGGTCGATCGGAAAAATGGTTAAAGTTCATCTGGAGGACGCTATTCTGATTGGTCTCTATCTTCTGGCGGTCCCGGTCCTTTTTGTGCTTTTTGTATTATGGGTTGCTCAATACTATATTGCCCGGTGGGTTCTTGGAGGCTGTTAGACTACTTCACCGCCACCC